>PNEQ01123349.1:0-10797 GCA_003012365.1 Medauroidea extradentata | reverse complement strand
TAACCCTCCCTGAGCATGGCATCCTGGCCCGCCATGCATGTGTTATTGGAAATTGTGTTAGTTTATAATTGGCCAGGTGGTGGAGAGCCCCCTTGTGAAGGAACTACGTGTTGTCGTCCTCCTGTCCCAAAAGTAGTGAAAGTCGTATGTCAGCTCCCCCTAGTCCTACGGTGGCAAAACCACACGTTTTAACAATATATACTTTTAAAATAAGCATACAAATCATAGTTATAATAAATTTGTACATTAACAGTAGCATAAAAGTGAAGTGCACATTCATGGTTAATCGTCTACAATGCTGTGCCGCATTTTACCAAAATAACGAACTGCGTTGATACCAGTAAGTTGTATTACATATTTTATTGTGTATTATAAAGAAAGATATAAATGAAAATAAAATTTTAATGGTACGTCGTACTGCATCTTTTCTTTGCTATTGAGAATGAAAACCAAAGGCATTTGATACAAGCAATAAAATTTTTAATAAAAGTGAAAGTAATTAAAAAACGGAATGTAGTGAGGAAATGTCAATTCTATAATTAGAAAACGTAATGGGATTGAAACTCGCACTTTCTCTTACATATTTTTCCCAGATTCGGAACATTAATTCTTGTGGATCACTTGTTATCGTAGTAACTGCTTTGAAGACAAATGTGAACAGGGAAAAGTGACTAAGAAATAAAATTAAAATAATGAGTACAAGCGACATTAAAAAGTGTTACTTATACGTTGTATCCTTCTTGCTACTAGGTGATATGAACCGAATCAGTTTCTTTTCTTTCAAAATCGCTCGTTGAATATTAGATTTTCTACTGCGATTGTAAGTCTGTGCCTGTTCACGTACGTCTCTGAAATTTTACAATGTTGAAAAGAGTCAAAGAAGTAACAAATAGCTACGTCACTGTTTACTACATCAACTACGACTATGCCACCGATGACCGACACCGCTCCTATCAAAAAAATGTCATGATAAAACCAACTATCCAGTGAGCCATCCGCACATCGCAACTCCTCCACGCGGTTGGCAGAGATGCCACGAGGAGCGGAGGAGCGCCACCGTACAGTAGCTTATCGCGGCTGCACGACACCTCGCCATGGCTGCTCGTCGCGTCGTAGAAGATGACGCGCACTTGTTACTGGGCACACACATCACAACGAGTCCATAGTTCGCATTGCTATAAACTTGGTATCGTTGTAATCAGGAACAATGCCGCTATTTGCAGAAAACAAAATATTTGAATGAAAGAAACCGGTATTCGTTTTTAGTGCACCTAAGAAGTCGATAATTTTCGACATTAAAAACCTTATTTTCAAAAATTTTTTTAAAAATACGAAGATGCGTCTTTTCATGTTTTTATAACTTTTGGCCATCAGGTATCGACATCTAATCTCAGTGTAAATTATTTCATTTCAGTATGTATGATAGTTTTCCTTGGTTGTGTGAGCCCGTAATTATGCATATTTTGACTTTGACATGCCGTTATTTGAATACCATGCAAGCTAAATTTTTTCCATAAGAGGAAAATCCAGGCTTAAGTGACGTCTACAAAACTGACATAAATTTGCACTCAAATAAAATAATTAATTTCACACTTGAACAGCCTTAACGAGCATGTTAAAATAAAACATTCGAAGCTCTTAATACAGCCGATTGCAACTATACACATACTTGCATGTGTTTCCGTTACCCATTGTTAAGATAAACATACGGTTTAAAATGCAATGAGAAAACAATCGATTTTAATCACCACTTCATCATCGGTCTTACGGAAACGAAAATGTGTTTTCATATTTCAGTTTCGTTAATAGTTTAAATATAAAAGGTCGTAAAAGCACTATTTGGTATTTGCGTAAGCAGTATTCTGAAGCAAAAGCATCTCGGTATTATGTGACATTATGTCAAGAGCTACTGAGAGACACATTTTACCCCTTTCCCTTCTTCCTGTTTTAAATTTCGTAAAATTCTGAAAATACGTTTAGGTTCATTCTAGTAATGCATATTTTACGTTTTTTGCACTTCTTAACAGTCTGATTTCAAAAATCCGTAATTAACTTTTTTTTTTTAGGAATTACCTTGTTGATTTAAAAATCACGGCTATCGCTCGTCAGGTTCGAGCTATATCGACATTTTATTAAAACACTTTTCACACCTTTTTTACCTCATAAGGGTCGTAGAATGTTAAGGTGTCGAACGAACGACTGGAATATTCAATCTCCGATAAAATCTAAACTACTCATCTTCGAGAAGATATTTTATTAGTGAACGTCTATTTATATAACACTGGACGGTAGTATGCTTTGCTTTCGAGTAAAAAATAAAAATTGGTATTTACGAAAATATGGGATAGCGACCATAAAATTCAAAACAATTGTGTGATTTATATAATTTTTAATACAACAATACCCAGGTCTCTGTAATAACAGACTTTCAAAAATACTCGCGTTTTGATTTCAAAATTATTTTAACATCTCTAAACTTACCGCGCAGGGATTTACGGATAAAAAAATTCTCCCACTATTTTAACTTCGATAATAAAATGAAAACATTTTAAATTTACCTATTAATAAGCTATCACAGTGCCAAATTAAGTTAATTTTATACGGTGATAGCTTATTAAAACGTAAATTTATAATATTTTCAATATTTCCTAGTGGGAGCAATGCTATCCTGAAAACAAACTTAAAAAACACATTTTATTAATATAAAATAAAAATCTTTTTTGCTGTTTTATTGTTTAACACTGTTAATAAAGCCATTGTTTTGGGCATATATTTTTAAAAATTCAATTTGCAATTTTAAAATCGCTTTTCAGGGTAGCATTACTTTCAATATATTCACTTTACGGAAAAATTGAGAAAACATGAAACAAATATTGGCGATTGGTAGTATAAATAAACAAATAGCAAGAATGACAGAAATGTTGTTTCGTGACGAGCGTGATGTACATTATCGTGTAACACACCGTTTACGGTACGCGTACGATAATTAATACTAGCGTTGACCGGCGATATCAGGCGGCTCGTAACTGTTGCCGTGATTCGCCGCTGTGATGCGCTGGTGAGGCTGGTCGCGGTCAACAAACAATCGCACCGGTCTGCTGACTGCGGAAGCGTTAGGGTGGGGGAAAGCGAGCTAGAGGAAAGGGAATCGCATAGCTATTTCTGTCTGAGACAGGCGTCAGGCGTCCAGTATGCTTCTCGCAGTGTAACAGAGGAAGAGATCTGTTTTGTGGTGAGGCAGTGTTACCGGCTGTCATGTTGTGTGCGGCGTTTCGTCGTTGAGTTTCTCTGTACGTGGTTGTGAACCGTGTGTTGTTCGAGACTGTTGCGGTGTAAGACAATCGATAACCTTTCGCTTCGGTACCAAGTAGATCGACATAGCTGGTGAGTAGTATATCAATATTTCGTAGTACGCACTCTATAGGCTGTAATGTCAGCTGCGCCAACGGGCAGCCGGTTTGACGAAACTCAGTCGCATTGTTGTGATTGAATACATTTGCGCCGCAAACGAAAGTAACCTGGTTTGAAAAGTTAAAACCACCTATAGAAGATATTAAAATTATGTTTGTATTTTGCTTCAGAATTTGTGTAAAAATTATTTTTAAGTGGATATTTTCGTAGAACGTAGGTACATGACTTACTTGCAATGCATGCGGTTAATAGTGACATAAGTTTACTGTTCACCTGAATAGGCCTACATGTGCTTCCAATCATAGACTTAGGCTACGCGCAGGGGGTCCAGCTGCGCCGCCAATTGCGCTTGTCTCGTAAAATAAGTGATAAATTAAAATCTTGTGTGACGTTAAATAATACTTCTTATTTTCTTGATTCATGGGATGTGTTTCAAGAGCCATCAAAAGTTAATAGGTGTAAAGACCAGGTGCGTCATTTGGGGCTACAGGTGGGGGGGGGGGGGGCAAATGCTCCCCCCCTGGATTTAGAATTTTATGTGTATAAATATATTTTTCGTATTTTTTAATGTAAATAATGCTAACTTAAGTACATAAAACTGAATTTTTATTATTAAAGTTTCTAATTTATACATGCTTAATTAATAAAAAAGATGCAACAAGGTCACTGTCGCCAGAAAACAAAATCTTGCCCCCCCCCCCGTAGAAAAACCTGAAATGACGCCCCTGATAAAGACACGGGGAAACATATGGCCTAATTGTAGACTTTTTTTTTTAGATAAGCACAACTATTTTTATTTTAAGGCGTAATTTTTCTTAAATTACCAACATTTCATTGCAGTCAGTTAGTATTCTTTGGCTCGGAAACTCCTTAAATAAATTAAAGAATTCAATTGCCTTCTCCCCTCTTCGTTTTTTTTTTTTTTTGGCTTGGGGTGTGTGGATGTATGTAAGGTATGCAACCTATTTTACGTAAACGTGTACACGCCTATGCTTCTTGTGTACCGAAGTACGCCAAACAAAACATTTAGTGGGTATTTGACAGAGTACTAGTTACTTAGTTATCTGCGTGTTTGCTTCTTAAAAGAGCTTATATTTCCACAACTTTGCTCAACGAAGTTAGCTATTTGCTTATCGTTATCACTGCGTGAAAGACTTTAGTAAATAAAGAGAATGTCGAATGCCCGTGGTGGAAGAACGTGAAGGTCGATTTGTTCATCTTCATGACGTCATAACTGTATCTGGAGTAGCCAGAGGCAGAGAAGCCAAAAGTTCACTTCCCTGGCTGTCCACATGGGTATTAAATTGTAAGAAGCAACCTTTTACCATCACGGGAAATTTTACGAAAGCATTTCCCTACTCGGCCCGCCTTTATATAGTTAAAAATGTATTACATATTGTGCAATGCAACCAGCGTTTCTGATGCTATGTACCCAGAGCAAGTTTACTAGAGTGTGATGAAAAGAAAACTTTTTCAGTCGAAGGTTAAGGTCAAAATGGTATGTATTCGTGTTAATGGGATAGCTTTTAAAGCAATGGTTTTGTTTCCTTCCTGCCAATTTCTATCATTCTACTTCTTAATATAAACATTGTATGTAAGTAATAAACAAAATTTATACAATAAAATAGGTATGTTATTATTATTATTATTATTATTACTATAGGGGTACTTAAAAGTGCTAACATCACAGCGAATGTCTTATAAAACACTATTACGAAGCACTTCCACATAAAAAAAACTCGTTAGTGATGGTTTTATCTCGGGCTACAGAATTGATAGAAGCGGAACTGAATGGAAACAAGAAGAACTTTACTAAGTCTGAAATGATTAGTTCACCTTCACCAGTTGCTTAGAGGCACCGAGAGCACTTCTTCCACGGGATTATACATGGCCTTGGTGGGTGGCGCCCAGACAAGGAGTTAGCAAGCAACATCAGATCTTGGTGCCCGCGCGCGAAGTGTTGAGATTACACGAAATCTAAAACGGAAACACTATTACCTATTGCAGCTGATTGTAGCCAACACTTCTTGCTACGACTCGCCTAGTAAGATTTTTTAAATAATTTTCGCTTTGGATATTTACACAAAGTGTATACCAATCCGGTGATTATTTCTGATTTATTTTATTGGTTGACATAGGCTGATTGGAAAAGTCTAAAACTTTCTAACACACGCACACACGCGTATATCAACACATCATTTTATTTGGAACATCTTGGTGGGAGACGAATGCACTAACCGTTCGACCACCATGGCCCTGTGTTGTGATTATAGTATGTGCATACTCTACAAGTGGTGTTTACCAGCAGGAGTCAGATGTAACTAGTTGGCAATTATAACCAACTCACATAGTATATTTTCATTGTTCACCTCTTCCGTGCTTGTAATACACGGTAACAAGAAAAAAATGAAGCCTGACGCGGAAATTTGAAAAATAACAAAATTAATATTTGTGTAGTTGTTCGAACTGTCATTGTGAACGACATATCGAAAGTCCCTAATTTCCCACTTGGGAAAGCATGCCCTTTTGGAAAACCCATTTCCATCTAGCCATTTTTAAAATTTGTGGGTAGAACATTAACTGAATGAATTATTCCATTTGTGTTAATTTTTAATTAATGCTTTGTGCCTCATCCACTAATGGAAAAAGTAAAATGGTCTCGCACAGGTGCGTAAATGTTATGTTTTATTTTAATTTTACATTTTAGATATACTTATATCTCAAAATGAGGTCTGATTTGTAAGTTTTGATTTTTTTAAAACAAGAACTGGGCTGAATAAATGTTTGAAAACACTGTTTTAGTGTAACTCATAAGTTTAATCAATTTTTATGCATTTTTCCTCCCAATATTAGATATCATCGCTGTGTTTTGTGTTTTGTAATCCCTCTGAAGAGTCACTCACGTGGATTTGAGGTGACAGGAAAAAAAAATTGTTGTTACTGTTTGTTTATTTAAATGTTCTCCTTGTTTACTTATTATAAATTTTTTTTGTGTTTCCGAGCTGACAATAATAATTACTTCGGAATTAAGGTTTATTCTGATCTTCAGTGTCCGATATATCGGGGCGGCTTTCACACCTATGGCCTGCACAGTAACAGGATATTGACGCGACTGAGATCCCTCCGCTTGCAATCGCAGTTCCTTTCACAGGCAGTTTTAACAGTTGCAAGAAATAATATACATAATATCATCTGGTTCTGGCAGCTTATCGTTTGCAAAGGTACAAAGTAGCCACTGTTTACTCTCTAGTGCCATGCTGTTTCAGGCAATTTCACACCCTTCATATCTTGAACCGGAAGCAAAGGGAAAAAAAGTGTAAAACGATCAGAGTTGTAACATAACTTTATCTTATTTTTTAAGTTAGGTTAAAACTGTTTAAATTCTGCCTTGCTGCAGATGATGTAGCGTAACTATGTCAAATGTAGACTGATAGACTGCTTTGCTACTGTTCGCATGTAAAATCGATGTCCATATTACCTGCAATGTCACAGCCATACAAGGCACAGCAGATGTGATTTCTTCATGCATAGCATACACCTTGTTCAATACACCAACTTTCTTTCTGAGTTCAGCATTTCCATGGAACTATGCTGCCTTTTTTTCCTTCATTTTCTGAAAGGTGTAGATGTTGTATCGCAACCCGTTGCAGCATGAAAGGAAAGGAGAGTCTAACAGAGATCTCCGAGATTCGCCTTCAGTTTTTTAACGCTATAGATTTTGTGGTTAGCCTTTTTTTTAATACCAGGAATGAGCATCCAGATGCCTGTTGTTTCTTGAGAAAAACCTATCAAAAGGACTATTAGATATGTGTCCTCTCCTGTAACAATAGAGTTTCTCCCAGTTCTTGCAAGTTTTAGACAAGTTGGCACAATTGAGGAGTTGGCTGGAATAAAGGCTTCAGTGAGCTACGGCCTTCCTTCCATCAAACAGTTTTTCTTGTTTCATTATGACCATAGGAGATACAACATTTTATACCAATATCTCAATTCTTCACCAACTTATGAATTTTTGTCTTGACCTGGACTGGTATCACTATTGTATAAATAATTGCTGTTTTATCTTTGTCTCTGTGTATAGTAAATATTATAAATTCGTGTATTGTAAGTAACTACTAATTATTGGTAGTAAGAGAAAATCATATCAGTTAAGACGATAAAATAAAACAAGAATGAATTTCTCCTAAACATATACCTGTCGTTATCTAAGGCCTTTATTCCAACCAACTCCACGATTACTGAATCTGCGTCGGCAGGAGCATGGATGGCATCAATGTCAGGTGACAGTGAACAACTATAGAAGAGAGTGATGAAACTTACCTTGTTGTTATTATTGGTGAGAAATATTCCTTGGGCACAAATGCTCACAGGTTATCGTCGTTAACTGTTTCTCCTTACACCTTTCCCGTTCTTCTTGTGTGCTCTTCATATTTTGTGTTGGGAGAAGAATAGTCATCGAAAATAACTGACAGCAGTGTTCTTTGATATATTTCACACACTGGAGACATCTTGTTGTAGGTCTGTGAACACATTTACACAACACAATGTTAAAGGATCCCCACCACCTTCTATCAACAATAAGTTCTGGGTTTCGAGAGAGCACACTGTCTCTAGGTCCCAACTGCTTCAGAACTTTAAGTGTGCTGATTTTCTGCCCTTTTGCGTTCCTTTACCATCAAGAAGTGCAGGTGGCTGTGCTGCTTATTCGTACTTCAAATATTTGCGAGCTCTAGTTTGTTATGCAAAAGGCGATACAAATATTAGTTTGAGTTGATTTCCGCAGTCATATATTTTATTTTAGTGGTTTCGCAATGCTTCCAAGTGATGAACTTTGTCTCCTGTATTGAGGTGAGCTTCACTGAGACCTTGACCAACTAAAGACTTCATCGAAGCTAAACCACGATATTTGGCTTCATCACAATTGACAGCATCATCAGTAACCACACTCGTGTGTGCACGAGAATATCCAGGTAGCTTTCAAAAGGATTATAAGATCGCAGCTAAAGTATCATTTCCTCAACATCTTGTTTATTCCTCCCTGCCTTGTCGAGAGTCTCGAAGTTCGACATGTTTCGATGACTCTGAAAACATCACACTAAATTTTTCGATGGCATCAATATCAGTGCTCAGTGATGCTGCAGGCATCGCATTTATCCAGCATGCTACAGCTGATTCGGAAACGCTTCTACTGTGTGTAAATACCCCAGTGATCTTAATTGATAGTGTGCATTAACACTTGTTCAGTGCTCATATCTGTCCATATACCGAACCAATATTACTTCGATTTTCAATGGTGAAATAGCCTTGAGTTACAAACTTATTGGATTCTCATTGTGTCATGACTTTCTCTACTTCCAATTCTTTATGTACGTAAATGTGAGCAAATTTGGAATAATTATAGTGGCCAACTGCATGAAATAAAGGAATCATGAGCTGTATACTGTAAAGCTGAAGCTCTCAATCACCGGAATGCTCAGCACTGATAAAAAATGTAGGCTATTATGTCCACTATTTTGAAGTATTGCATTCGTAACTTCGCAATGCGACCGGACTCCTCCTCTTTATTTAACCTATCATCCAACATATCCAAAGCATCGTTGAGGGATTCAGACATCACATTAGTTTCAAGGGACACTTTACCATGTAGCATCTCTGAATGTGTCGCCTTTAGTAGCTTAGTGAATTCAGAATCAGTCTTAAAGTCATCGAAAAGCAAGATTGACAGGGGAACTGTAGCTCAAAACTGTGCAAAAATAGCCCAGGCATAGACATGTCCATGTCATCATCTGAACTGCTTTATTCTGGGATACGTTATCTACCAAAGATCATCCAAGCCGCTGCGACTGAGTATGATTTCCACTGCTCTCATACATGACATGCGTGGATGGAAACCACCTAATCGCAGAATGACACTTAACAGGAAAAACATCAAGGATTTTTGCGTAAAGTGGTTGATCAAAAGTTACCACACAGAAAGCCTCTCCCCAACCCTTGCATTGATCAATTGTTGACAAGAGATGTGTGAATGGTCTAAGGATATGAGGATGCCAAATTTATAAACTGCTGTTCGTAGTAGTCAGTGGTGCCAACGCATGCATACGATCCATAGAGATCGGCATTATAGACTATACAATCACTGTATGCAGTGAACATTTTTCTATTGATTTTCCATTTGTACAATTGAATCCGTGGACACTATCGAACCCAGGATCATTTGTCTTTTTTGCTTGTTTAGCAGTCTGTAGGCTAATAATTAATTTAATCTCTAAACTAATGGAATCTGCCCATTAGTTGATGTGCTTCAGTCAAATTTTAGTATGTGCAAGGTAAGCTTAGCAATATTTTAGTCAAGATAGCGAATTTTCCCCAACTGGGAACTTTGTGACTTTTCATATGTTGAATAGTACTTAAGGTGTTATGAACATTTAAACCAAATTGCAGGTTTTTTTTTTTTTTTTTTTTTTCAAATATCTGCATCAGAACCTAATTTCCCTGGACTTTTACCAACCACACGCGCTTCGAGTCTTATACAGAAGATAAGTCTGTAGTTCATATAGGTATTGATGTTGTAATACCAGAATCGGTTATTATTGCTTCATTATTGCGCCCATTACGGTAACGTCCTCTTGTTCTTTTCATACTCATGCTACATACGCCACAATAATTCCGCATTCTCGAATCTCTATCGTACATGTGTAATTTCCTGCTGTTTTATGTTATTGTAATTTGCGCAATTTCTTAACGACACTGATGTATACCTCTATCTGTTATTTTCTCTCATAGACACCCCACGGACATAGTCATAAGGTCTTGGGAGTTGTGCGTGTTGCTCGCCTGACAGGCGCTTTAACACACATTCATGTTAATATTCGTTTGGAAATTAAAACTTTGAGCAGACACTCGAAAACAGTGGAGGTTATCGTGTTTACACGAAATTATAGTTTTCTTTCGTTGGAACATGATCCTTATTCGCCTGATACCTGGGCCAGAGTGCAGGTTTGTAAATGTGTACTTAACATGCCCTCAGGGCCGGATTTACCACTATGCCCGGGCCTATGGCGCAACTTTCACAGGGGCGCACTTTTAGCGAGGAGAACATCTGAAGAATTTTCCATCACTGTTCTTAAAAGTGTCAATATGGCGACCAGCAAAAAAAAAAAAATTATGACCTCAATTTTTTCTCTCTATTAATATTGTTACAAGTTTGAGAGCACAAACTTTATATGTGGGCAATTCCCATGAGTTCTTCGGGATAGAGGTCTATAATTACAAATAAAAGAGTTAAATTAAGTACTGGATTTAATAGCTCACAAAGCTATGAAATACACAAAACAGTAATCAACTAGAACTCTCACAACACAATTAGTTATGCACACAATTACTCCTGTG
>PNEQ01123348.1:0-10796 GCA_003012365.1 Medauroidea extradentata | reverse complement strand
TGTGCCAGGCTTGCCTGACGCGGAAATATCCTTAACAGCTCGGCAATCGGACAAACTGGCTTTGTTCGACTTGTCGCCGCCAGGGGCGCTCAGGCCCAACTGGCGAAAACAGGCTCGCTGAGCCGCCATTCTGATTGGCCGGAGCCGCCGGCCAATCCCATCTCACTTCACCAGCCACCTCATCTTTCCTAGTGTCCTGGCAACAGGATGTCGAGCCATATCTATCTTTATCACTGCCTACCATTTAATTATGCGGATATTTTTATCCCTACCGCACCTGTCGCACAGCTTTTCCCAGCACCCTACCCTATTTGTGCTGGTTTTTCTGTGCCGTTATTCTGACTCTTGCTCTCTTCGGGGGGAGGTCACGGCTCCAAACGCGGCCGTGGCCTCCATTTTCAACCCTGCTTCGTCGCGATGCACGCCATCTTTTCCTTAGAGAAACGGCAACTCAGGTGTATGAGGCTTTGCCTTGAGACACATTCACTCCCCATCCCTTCCTTCGATTTAGCGACTAATGCATGTCGGAGTACCCATTATACTGAGCTGGGGTATACGCTGACGTGGCGGGATATGGGGGCCCGTCAGAAATAAAAAAAATAATCGCTCTGCAGCATAAACAAAAACCCAACTAACTGTATTTTAACTGTATATGTATTGTAGTAGTATTAATATTAATGTGTATATATATATATATATATATATATATATATATATATATATATATATATATATGTGTGTGTGTGTGTGTGTGTGTGTGTGTGTGTGTGTGTGTATTATTCACTATTTCAAGTAGGAAAATAACATAGACTACCAACAGCGTCAAGGTTACACAACGACCAGTTAAGCCAATAATGCGATAGACCGAACATTGCATTATTAGATCTGGACCGCAACTGCTGCTGCATGTTGCGCTTCCTCCTCCTGCCTGTCCGCATCTCAGGCAGTCTCAAGGACAACTTGGAACACCCAAGTGGTGACTGGATATACCTTTGGGTATCACAGTCATCTTTTCCATACGGGTACGTACATATGCGGTAAATGTCCATAGGCAGAGATGTCTTCGTGGTCTAGCCGAGGAGGAGTGGTGTTCCCCCACTAAACTTCAATGCATTGCCCACTAGGGGCCAGTGCGAATCTGTCGGGGATGTAAGGAAGCTCCCCAGGGCTCCACAAAAAACATGAACTTAGGCCACGCAATAAAGACCCAATGCTTGCCATATTTATGTATTTTATTAAATTAAACTCATAGTAACTGCAGGCCAATGACAGCTAATCCACAGCTACACTGACGAAACATTAATTACCAATAAAGTAATTGTGTAGTTAATAACTATTAAAGTGTAAACCAATTATCTAATTCACTTAGTTATAGATAACTATACTAATGTGTTTCAGGCTAATACCTACCATCATCAGCTAGCTCAAAGGCTTGCCTATGAGCTAGCACATTGTACTTATTAATCTATGTCTTTTATTTATGTTTCAGGTTTTTACTATGGGCGGACTAGTTTTTCGCTTGTACTGCCCAAATGTCGCCAGGGGCGCTCAGGCCCTATTGGCGACCCACAGCTCGCTGAGCTCCCACTCTGATTGACCGGGCCTGCCGGTCAATCCCATTTCATGTCATCAGCCATCTCATTTCCCAAATTCTCATGCATGTTTTTATTAATTTAATTCCTCTATTCCAGAGTCCTATCATTACTAACAAGCAGAAATTCCCTGTGCGTGTCTGTCACACAGCTTTCCCTAGTACCCTAATCTATAGTACTGGTTTTTCTGCGCCCTTCCCATCTATACTCTTGCTCACTTCAGGGTGTGGATATGGCCTCAATTGCGGCCATATTCTCTAGACAACACTGCTCTGCAGCGATGCATGTCTCCTCTTCTCCAACAGCCAACCAAGTGTATGAGGCCTAGCCTTGAGACACATTCAATCCCTACCTCCTTTGTTATTAGCAACTAATGCATGCCGGTGTAGTCTACTCATAGACTGAGACGGGGTACATGCTGACGTGGCGGGATATGGAGGCTCGTCAGACAAAAAAAATTTTTAGCGCCTGCACAGCTAATAGTTATTAATTAGCTGGTAATATTGTTAATTGTAAGCCGAAATATAGGACTATGTACGCTACTTTTAATCATATTATAAGTCACCCACACACATCCCCTCTAAGCCTAGTAACGCATGGTTCCGCTTTCGGAGGAGCTCTCTGCTAGTGCTGACGAGGGCTGTTATCACCGCCTGTCATGCTGCTTAGGCTTGTCTAGAAGCCTTCAATTCCTGTACCGGCCTGAGTATGCACGACATGAGCCGCACAAATACACTAAACAATTACAAGTTACACTTACAAGGGAAACTTGGGGTAACACATAGTATTTTTCATTATATCAAGACTTTCCCCATGAAAACAAGACTGCGAGGCACTACGTATTTCACAGCATATGGCATAATATACACTGGACAGCCTTTGGTTCACGTGGCATCCGCTGTTGAAATTACATTGCACTATTTAATTAACTAAATATTATTATATTTTATACTCACATTCTAACACTATTACTCATAGAAATTGCTAAATGTAAGTTAGCTGTGGTGTTTTCCGTAGGTCCTGCCGACCTGCAGACAGGTAGTCATTGGTTGTAGCATAAACTGGTGATAATCGTGTACAGTTAGCAAGCAACAGTAATCCTACCTGGCAAAATGCAACACACCTCTCCTAGTTCTAAGTTAGCCAAAAGATTCAACATGTTTTTTTAAAAGTCATCCATTCTGAAGTCATTGCGTAGCTGAATAATGTTTCTCCACAATGTTGAGTACAGGTTGACTATGTTTAAATGTCAATCTAAATTTAAAAATTGACCTAAAATACGATTCCAATACTATTTCACTTTACATTCATTTTGTGTTGACTTTAGTCCAAGTGGTTCTAACATGTAACTTAAGTGATCTTTCAGCAATTTCAGTTCTCTCATTAAGCACAAGGAATATAATGTTTGTATGTGGTAATAAGTTTGACATACATATGAATTTTACAATAATTATAAAAGTAAAATTAGAAAAAATTAAGTAAATAAATTACTAGAAAAGTGGAATGGTGAAATAAAATGTGTTACAAATTTCTATGTAACTGATATTAATTTGTCTGGAAAAAAAAACGCTTATGAATAAATTATTATACAAAAAACCTCTGTTTCTAATTATTGTAGTGTTTAATAATTGTCAGCTTTGGTTTCTCTACTGCTGACCTACGCTAATTATCTACGTAAGTGGCATTCGTAAATTATTGAAAAATGTAATGTAAAGTAGCTGTCCACTAACGATATTTGCGAATGTTCACATGATGATACAGTTAAGTAAAACATATTGTATAAGCTAACAGTTATCTACATTTTAACTAAAAATAAAAGAAAATATAAAACTAGATCATTACATGCAGTGAAAATAATAAATTAATATTATTAAGAATACTAGCGGAACTATAATTTAAAAGGCTAATCGTGGAAATTTAGTTTTATTTCAAAAAGATTCATCATCACACATTTAAAAAAATCTCCCCAGCAGAACTGCAGAGATAGTAAGCAGGATTCATTGGCAAACATTCTTTGAGTGAGCCAGCTGCGATCTACTGGCAGACACATTCAACTGGAAACACAGTAACTTCAAGAACTCACACCAGAGCGCTGGTGTTCTCGGACACAAGATCAGCAGGTCAGTTCACTACAGTCCCTGTAAAAACATTGCTTACATATAATAAATGTGAAGCTCCATGAAGAACAATATGTGTTAGAAACGTTGTACAACAGAAATTCACAGGTTGGAACCAATATACAGCAGAACCACAAATGTTAGAACAAACGTACAACAGAAACACACAATTTAGAACCACGCATTGTAGAACCACATGCGTTAGAAACGTCGTACAGCAGAAATTCATATGTTAGAACCAATGTATAGCCGAACCACATATGTAAGAACAGCTGAACGACAGAAACACACAACTTAGAACCACTTATATTAGAACTATGTACGTTAGAAATGTCGCACACCAGAATTTCAAATCTTAGAACTATTAAACAATAGAATCATAGATGTTAGAACAAATGTATGATAGAAATACACAACTTAGAACCACATATTGCAGAACCACGTACGTTAGAAACATCGTATAGCAGAAATTTGCATTTTTGAACCGACGTACAGCAGAAACATATACGTTAGCACATACATACAACAGAAACACACAACTTAGAACCACAGATTACAGAACCACGTATGTTAGAAACGTCACACAACAGAATTTCACATCTTAGAACCATTAAACAACAGAATCAGAGATATTAGAACAATTGTGTGACAGAAAAACACAGCTTAGAACCACGCATTGCAGAACCACGTACGTTATAAACATTTTGCAACAGAAATTCACATGTTAGAACCTATACACAGCAGAAACATAGATGTTAGAACAAACATACGACAGAAACACGCAACTTAGAACCACATATTACAGAACCATGTATGTTAGAAACGTTATGCAACAGAAGTTCACAGTTTAGAATGAGTACACAACAGAATCAGAGATGTTAGAACTGGTATACTATAGAAACACGTGCTTTAGAACAGTCATATAATAGAAACACATCTAAGAACTGTCATACTTTAGAAACACATAATAAAGAACTGGCATTGCTTAGAACATTCGTCTTCTGTGTTTCTGTGGTATGTGTTTCTACTGTGTGTGTTTCTAGCATCAGACAGCACCCCTTGTGTGTTCTACTGACAAATACCAATCTCTAATTATCTGTACTGTCTTTTGTTTACATTGATAGCCTAGCAACCTCTTCCAACCTTTATAATTACATGCTTACATGTATTTCTGTGAATTCAAAATTGTAATTTCCAGTGTCTAACTTAGCTTCCTAATGGTGTTTATTCATATTACGTACCATGAATTTCTTTTTAAATTTTATGTATACACTAACTTCATTGCACTTCAGAAAGGAATTACAAATTACAAACGTATGACTGAGAAATGACGACAAATAAGCCACCAATATGATATGAGAAACAGAAGTACAAGTACTAACAGTCTGATACAGTAATTGTAGACACACACACACACTTCAAAGGATGAAATATTTTTCTTCCACTAAATGTCTCGACCACCAAAGAAAATTTACTATCCTTTAATGTATATGTGTGTGTCCATTAACAAGTATCCGACTGTACGTACGTGTACCTTTCTCTCTCATGTGATAAATATGATTAACTTCTTTTGTCACAGTGTGAAGATCTCTATACTTTCTGTGTTATTGAATATAAACCACAAAATAAGTGTGAACTGTAGTACAGTCAATGCATTGTTTAATCACAGCAATATTTTCTTGAAATGTTATATACACATTTGCACCAAATGTGTACTTCTAAGGCTGGTCAAATCGTGAAACTTTTATATTTACAGTCTGTGCTGTTTTTATAAAGTTACTGCACAAGTTGTTTTTTTTTCTAGGTAGTTAATTCTGAATCATATCTGACAAACTTGAGATTGTTTTCCAGTTTGTTGTTTGCACATTAAACAATTAAAGTATGGAAAATAGAACTCTGCCGGATACATAAATGTGTTCACATCTCTGAAGGTTTTATTTACTAAGGTTAACAATAAAAAAAATTGGTATTTGCAGCAAAATACAATATTTTATGAATTGAAAAAAGCATAATCACATACGCATTTTCCTTACATTGAGGCTTGGCTTAATATTTTATCTTGCAGCATATTCTACTCCAGACAATACCGTGGCCAATTCTGAATTTATATTGCCAATTATTTGAAGTTTAAGTCATTTGAATGAAGCACTTGTATAAGAAGACAAAACAAGCTCTACTTTTTTAATCATGTAATGAGTGTAAAAAATTTTATTTAGTGTTACTTAATATTTTTTTCTTATTCACAAACTCCTAACATTCTTGGATTGTGTTGACACATAGAAAATATTGACTAGAGGTCCGCCAGATTTGCTTCTTTCATTGTAAACAGCACATAGATTAAGAGGAACAATGTATAACATCTATAATTGAATTTTGTCAAATCAACTCCACCTCATTGGTTTTCCCTATATTCTTACATTTAATGTCAACCAGAATATTTGAGGTACAGTGCATATAACGTTTGCTACAATTAACATGTTTTTATGTCTTCAAAAAGATAATGATGATTATAACAGCATTTTGGCATTATTGTCTTCCAGTACTGTATTGTTAATGTCTTTTATCACAGCAAACAGTGAATAATATTTGTTTACAGAAAATACTGTAAGCTCAGTTAAATTTTGTTCAAAGTTATAAAGAACAGTACTTAATGACTTTATAAGGAGTAAATACAGTATAATTACCAAAAATTTTTTTCACAGAATCCATCAATTAACATGCTTTTAAGTTTTACTACATGTACAGGTGAAGCTCAAAGATGTTAAGGATTTGGAAAAGGCAGATAATGAGAACAAGAACTATAAAACTACTAAACACTAACCGTCATGTTAACTTACTTAAAATATCATCATTATTGTTAATGGCTGTTTTTACATAAGCAATTTGAGTACAATTATAAAACAAATCATTAAAACATCATGTGGCTAACTGTAGTGTTTAAATTAATGCATGACAACAAAAACAATTCCACATTATATGTTTAGCTTTCTTAACATCATCAAAATACCAGGTCAGTGCATGCAAGTTATGCACATAGTTTTTGTAGAAAGATCAGGTATTTACAATAGCCGTTGAGCACATACCACCTTTCAATTTTCAACAGTGGTTTTATTGAGTTGTTAACTAGTTGCTCTCAATGATACAATTTTTCAACTGAAATATATACTACACTCCCCAAGCTCCTTACAACTCCTCTCTCATTTACAGCTTATACAGGAACACTTTTCATTTTTTTAAACTGATTACAGCTAAATACTTTTAAAAGTTCCCACTGAAATGTTTTCCCTCTTAATAAGTTTAAATTCTTCAGTCTTTTCAGAAACTTTTTAAAAGGTTGTTACTGTATTTGTAAATATTCCAATGAAAGTACTAATTTCACCAAGTAGTACAAATGGCCTTTCTAAAAATGACAATATCATAATTATTGGTGGTGTCAATGACATTAGTTGTAATGAATCTGTGTGAATGTAGTACTTAAAAAGCACAACGGAAAGTTAACTAAGATATGTAAACAGTATAACTTTGTCAAAGTAGTACATCCATAATTAGAAAGATCTCACTTTACCAAAAAATGTTCAACATTTAAATAGAAAAGGAAAATATAATTTAATTGACTCTCTAAAAAGGTATTATTTCATCAAGTACGGGTAGAAAATTCTCAAGTGGCCATACCTGTGAATACCTTAACTCAGTTCAAGAAAATATTTTAGAACAGGTAATAATGCTGTTAATTATATGAGTCAACATAGTGCTACCAAGGGCTTCATCAATAATATTGGAACAGACCTAACCTGCAAAAACAGTAACTGTTCTGCACCAAAATATTCATGGCATTAAGAATAACATTAATTTGTTAATGTTAACTGCTTATCGGAACATCTTTTGAAAGATCAGGAGATAATCTTAATTCATATTCCGGGCTTTAAACAAAAGTTTATGGGAGATGTCTGCGTATTTATTAAAAATAATTTAAAATTTGAAATTATTAACATCACAGATATTACAGTTGATAAAGGTTCTGAATATGTGGCTATCCAGTTTAACTTGCGAACAAAACAATTTTTAATAATATGCACTTACAGATCATCTGGTAACTTTCCTAGGTACTTAAACCTATTATAATATGTATTAAGGAAATGTAGCAAGTGAAGGAGTGAATTAATCAATGTGGTGACTTTAATGTAGACTTTCTAATTGATAGTCCAAATAAAACCACTCTAAATTCTTTGCTGCCATCCTACAACTTAAGACAATGGTAGACATCCCCACCCGAATTCAAAGAAATGCTGCTACCACTATAGACAATATATTCATTGAGAAATTAAATACCAGTTCTTGTTCTGTAGTACCCCACAGAAATGCTTTCTGACCATGATGCTCAGATACTAAAAATAAATTGCACACGTGTTCATAAGAATAATTGCAAAACTTAACTGAATATTAAAATTAGGAATATAACTAATGAACCTTTGTACAATTTAAAATATAAAATTCAATATTTTTCACACAACTTTCTGTAAGAATTTTTAACATAATATGCCTTGCAAATTAATTAACTTAAAAGAGATAAAACATAATAAATGGATAACAAAATGCAACAAAATCTTTTGTAAGAATAAAAGACAATTGTATTTACTTTAGAGAGAGTCAGACAACCAAAATAAATGATATAATTACCATTAATATTGTAAAGTGTTCAGCCACTTCCCCATCTTGTTTAAATATTTATAAAGTGTTTTTATTTTCTTATTTAAATTTATATGTAAATCTTTCTTAACAGGCTATAAAAATTTTAATTATTTTTGTTGATATAACTTTTTTTTATATTTTGACCAATTTTTGAGTTTTGGCAATTTTAGCTTATTATTAAATTTTCCCTGGTGAAGTGAGTAACTTCAGGTGTTGCAAGCTTCTCCAGGCTGTAGGATTTCTGGCGCCGACGTTGTGGTTGATCACTTGCTTCATGGAATTCTCTCCATGACGTAGGTTATTGACGCACGTAGGTTAGCCATCACAGGGAGTTGCTTAGGGTATTGCGCCGCGAAAGTAGTTCTGCTGTTGCGCACCTTTTGTCTCTAATTATTATATTTGTGTGGATAAACAATTTTATTTCAATGTAAAAACTATATATTCAAATTTTGGAATCGTTTGTTATGTGTTTAAGTGTCATTTTACTGCTTTTGGGGGAAATGGAGTCTGTTGTATCACTCCGCCGAGGGATACCTTAGCTACCATGAGCGTCCATGATTTAACAGTCGTGCAGGGATGGCGCGAGTGGAAGGACGTGTGTCGGGCAGATGGGGGAGAAAGCCTCGAGTCCGTTGGCGTGACTAAAAGGGACATAGACATTTTTTTTCTTCTTTGCCTTTTATCACAGGCAGTAGTGAGGTGATGGGTGTTGCGGGGTTACGAACGGGAAAACAGGGCCGAGTTTATTCGTTATAGATATTCCTTTCTTTTTTCGTCAGTTTGTTTCCTTTTTTTTTACTAAGTTAATAACTGGGTAGAACTTAACCCATACGACAAGTCGGACGGAAGAATCATGGTAGCTAAGCGTCTGTCGAAAAGTGAATTTAAATGCAAATTGCAATATTTTTATTTACTTTTGTTATACTGAACGGTACCGCATATTACGAAATGTAATGCACCTATATAAATAAATATAACTACTGACGAATCTTGAGTGTCTCACTTCAAGTTAAAACCTGGCTAATGGTGTAGAAAAACTAATCCAACTGAGCTATCCGGCGCACTTCACGAAACATAACCTCAACGGCCACTACAGTGACTACAATAACAATAGACCACAGCAACACGCAGCAGACGCAAGGACGCGTCACATCATTTGGCGTCCGAACAGGGACCTGAGGGAATCGAGTACCTCGGGGGGCCCCAGGACCCTGAACCACTTAAGCAATAACATCGGCAGCGTGCGGCAACGGTAGCGATAAACATTGGCGACGGTAGCAGACCAGCGGCGACATCGGGTAAGCAGATGCAGCAGCAGAAAACTCATCGAGACCGACGGCAGTGCCAGGGCTGCGGCTGTTAGAAAGGACAGCAGCGGTACAGTACAAGCCGGACGGTAAGGGGCGACTGAGAACTACAACTTCGAGTCAGGTTAGTGTCGACGGTAGTGAAGGTGATAATTTGAGAAGCAGACGAAAAAAAAATATTGTTTTGTTTTGCCTAAATATATTCTGCAACAGTGAAGTCAGTGTGTCGGTTGCCGTTAATTTGTGAGCAACTTAATCAGTAAAAGAAAGACTTTTTTTTTTTTGTTGTTGAAATTTAGTTTTCATCAGTTATCAGTGTTTAGGTCAGCAGTGAAGAAAATTAAGGTGCTTCTAGGTTAGAAATAATTTATCTTCACATAAGTAATGAGGTTTGAGTGTTCTAAAGTATGTTTCACATGTCAACAAGGTCGAAAAGCATGGCGCAGGGGGGATTAGAGGCTCACAAAATTATCAGTAATCTGGAATCGGGACCTGAGAGTACTGTTGACGAGGAATTGCTAAATAACGAAAGTAGTAACATGAATTATAATTCTGAAGGAGATAGTAATGGTGAAGCAGGTATGTCACCTCCATCAGCTGTTGGGGACAGTACAGGGCTAGCAGAAATGATTAGAGGTATGCTAGAAACTCATAGCAGAACACTTAACGAATTTAGAGAGGGTTGGAGAAATGATTAAGAAACTATGAAAAAACAACATAGGGAGTTCGAAAGTAACTGCACAGCAAGATTAAGTGAGGTAGAGAATAGTATCGAGGTAACAGTGCTGGGACAGGTGACTTTAGGTAACAAAATTGAAGGACTGGAAACTAAATTAAATTCACAAGAGGATCATATTGAGAAGTTAAATAACCAAGTGACAACATTTGGGGGGGGGGGGGTAGTAACTGCCAACAAAAATAAAATTGTTCAGCTAAGTCACGAATGTGAAATATTAAGTGAAAGGGTACAACAAGAGGTAGAGGGGAGATGTGCTCTTGTTGAAGAGACAAAGGGAACTGTGTTGCAGGAAATAGCACCAAATTTTTCCCGAGTTGAAGCAGAATTAGGTCTGCAAAGGCAGAAACTTCAG
>PNEQ01123341.1:0-56359 GCA_003012365.1 Medauroidea extradentata | reverse complement strand
TGTGACGTTTCTCATTTGACTGTACCAATCACAATAAGGTTACTGTGACACCACACGTCTGTGATTTGCGTGTAAAACCCCACGACACACGAATGTCAAAACATCCAATCTCTGACCGTGAAGCAAGTCTGCAGACGTGCACACAAGTCACTGACACAAAGTGAGGCAAATTTCTTTTCGCGAAAAGTTCATGTCTCTAGCCAAAAGCCAGGCTCTCATCTCTGGCTACACGAGAAAAAAAAAACCGGCGTTCAGATATGATGTAGAAGGTACACAATGAGCTGAGCCAGTTTGTCACCTCGTCTAACATTTCAGTTATCACGAAACTGCTAACAACCTGCCAGCCACAAAGTTCCGCAACACAGGAACGTGGACTTTGTGTTTCCACTTGACGTCCGCGTTCAAATTCCCTACACACATGGAAACTGAGTACGCGTTCGTTTAAACTAGCAACTAGCAGAGCTCGCGTGTTGCAGAGCGCTTAGGATTGCGTACCTTACACGTGATTCATACCTGGCTGCAGACAGGACGAGCAGGATCGGGGGAAGGGCAAGAATGAACGACCTGGCGCCAACGTGAGGCATTTACGAAAACTCGGTAGGATTGGTCACGTGATCGGATCTGATTAGCCGTTGGATGTTTAAGGGCGCGGTTCACGTCAGTTTTCAACGTCATTTTCATTTTTATATTATTACTAGCATTTTCGTTGTTATTTTAGACATGAATTGTGATTAAATCTCCCTCTAATGAAATTTGTTTATCTCTCATAGTTTTTGCGTAATGAGTCGTAAACGTCAAAATTTGCACTTTACGGTTTTATGTACACCACTAAAACTTATGTACGCCACTAAAACTTATGTACGCCACTAAAACCAACTGACATACCAAACCGAAAAAAATACACAGTGTATAAATAACAATGTTGTAGGCTATGATTTGTCATATATAAAACCAAAAAAATAAAATAATTTTGTATTTTTAAAACATGGTTGAAATTTTTAAATTTTCATTTCAAAATTCACCATTTTTATTAAATACAAAAATTTGTTACTTTCTTTCTGTTTTTATATATGTCAAATCACAGCCTACAAATTTGTTATACACTGTGAATTTTTTTCTGTTTGGTATGTCAGCTGGTTTTAGCGGCGTATATAAAGCCGTAAAGTGCTAATTTTGGCGTTTACAACACAGTACGCAAAAACTATGAGAGATACAACAATTTCCTTAGAGGAAGATTTAATCACAATTTATGTCTAAAACAAGAAAAAAAAAATATACCTGGTACAAATATATAAAAAAAATACGTTGAAAACTGAGGTGAACCGCGACTTTTAACGGTTTTTTCCTAGCGTACGTAAAATCGAAGGGTAGTATGTTGGCAGCCTTTTAAAAAAGTACGGCAAAATCTGCAGAAACTGTATATTTCAGTCGCCGGTATGACAGACCTGTATTATCAGCAAGTTCGGACAGCGCAGAATATCCTGTTGTATTGGTACAATATATAGCCTACTGTAAAAAAAATTGTAGAGTTAAAGTGAAAGTTCTCTGACTCATGCTGATGTTCTGCCCCGAAGGCAATTTTAGAAGGGAGGGTGACGCCAGATGAAAACCACAACGTTCTCCGCTAGGCGAGGTGATTATGCGGTGGTACGACATTGTCTTCCATATTACGAGCATGAAGGGACAATACAACATTCAGTCCTGAATCCAGTCAGGAATAGAACCCAGGACCCTTTGCCCAGCAGCTCTCAGCTCTAACCACTGCGTTAGCAAAATGAACAAGAAGAAATTGCTTGCCCAGAGATGACTTACTTCAGGCGAAGTTCATGCTGTGCTAGGATGGATAGGATAAGAAATGACGTAATCCAACGAAGGATGAAAATGGATAGTGATATTTGTGACGGGATCCAACAGAAACAGCTGATCCTGATCTGGTTCGGACATGTGAACACGATGAATGAAGACAGGATACCGAAATTGATATGATGGGTACCTCCCCGACGGAAGAAATTAGGTCGCTCACGACACAACTGGCAAGACGATGTAGATGAGGCAATGGAAGTGAGGAATATGACCATCGAAGAAAAGTCAAGATAGAAGAAGATGGCAACTGGGGGCAGAGAAGCGGAGTTAGCTGTAGACAATCGAGAAGAAGAAGATGAAGAGAATTTACTATATGCAACTCAATTAAAAATGTTATGAATGTATATGTTCAGAACGGCTAGTAATTAATAATCATATAATTTATTCCATAACTGAATATTTAGAAATACAGAAGCGAAATAGCTGGTAGGACAGCGAACTCAAGTCACACACGCCAGCAAAATGGCTTCACTGGCCAGCAACATGGCGGAGACGCCTATACCGCCAATCAACGTAAGGCGGCTGTCCTATGCTAGCCAGCAGCCAGCGAAGTGACGCAATGATATAACACTGGACTCGCATTCGAGAGGACTCTGGTTCCATTCCTGGTCCCACCATCCTCATTTCAGTTGTCCATGCTTTCCTGAAATGTCTCCAGATGAATACTGGGTTGGTTCCTTAAAACAGGCCTTGGCCAATTCCCTGCTCGTTCCTGCGGCTTCGCTGTACACGAAACAATCAGTTCTACTTGCCCGCCAACAATAGACGAGATCAACTGCCGAGGAAACTTCCCCTTATAACTTTCTTTAGTTGCTGAATATTTTCTGAAGTGCATTGATACATCATCCAAGGATCGGGAAAGCGACTATGCTTGCGGTACGGCGTTACGAAATTAGAAATGTGGTATGACAAACACAACCCTTCCTCACTTCAACCTCCATTTCTCGTTTTCGTACAACTAATCGAAATCGAATCTACGACTGCCGAATAATATTCAGGCACGACGACCGGGATACTAGAGATGGTGGAATATTGCAGACATTTTTTGTGTTAACATACTCCTGAAAACATTGTAGCTAGTTTTAGCGCATATATAATTATTTGAACCGTTTCTTACACGCCTTAGTTTACTACAGATCAAACATAGATATTTACTGGTGCAATAGATAGAATTCACGTACACATTACAGCGTGTATCACAAGCAAAACCTTCTGATATACTGCGCGTACACTGAAACCTAGTATAGAAACAAGTTTTCTGGTGATAAATCACAATCAGTACTCGTTACACTCGTTGCGCTCATGATTAAAATCGTAGTACAGGATAAAAACAAATATGTAATACCAGTTAACATTACGGCTACAGCCACATAGTGCACACAACAGTCTTTGTCTCTGATAAAGACACTATAGTTCCTTGAGTAATGGATGACGTCAAGTTCACCATACAAAAACAGAACATTTTCCCAAGAAGTTGCAGACGCACAGTACGAGAAACACATTGTTAAAGGCCAATTCCCAAGTAAATTTCACTTCATAAACATTAAATGAATTATTATTTTGAAATTTTATTACTTGCATTTATAAGTTACAGCATTCATAAATCCTTTTTTATATATAAAAAAGAAAATCACAAATTCACATAAGCAAAGCTTGTGTGTGAGTGCTGTTAGACACATTTGTTTTCTTGATGCGGTAATTTATGTTATGACTTAATGACGGAAACTTAATTTATATTTATATAACTACGTAAATGCTTTATAAACAAAACAATTTATAAACTCATTATTGATAAATTATATTAAAACAATGTAGTAGCCACTTGACAATTATGTGCCATTACATCTTTTATCTTGAACAATATTTCGTCAGAAGACAATAAGAAACCTGCACGGCAGTTAGGCGACTTGCACCTAGGGGCTAGGATGAAGCGTGATGCGCATGTATGCGTCGCCTTTGCGTACTTCTAGGCCTCGGAAGTGCAGAATAGTCCACGCAGATTGGAGTATGTATACCTTTGTCGTGGCTGTATGACTGTTGTCCACCCAAACATGAAGTAATAAAGTCACTGACTGGCAACGAGCGAAGACCTCGCAGATCTTAGTCATGGCGTCTCCATCAACCAGCTGTCGCAACACAGGGGCTCTCTCACGACGACGCTCCAGTACTTGCCTGCAGTTTCACACGGGAACAAGCCAGCCACATTCCTCGCCGTGGAGCTGTTAGTGTTTTGCGTCATCAACCTTCAACAACCTCTGCGTACTTCTCTTGCCGATCCCACGGTCAACCTGCTCTGCGACAAACACATCTTATATTTGCTGCAAACATCAGTCGACTCATGAGTAACAACCTGCAATATTCGCGTAACTATTTGGTGACAATCACTGACCTGTACATATCAGAATCTCTGTGATCCCATTGACCGCCGAGTGTCTGTATGATGCCATTAATTCTGTGACCGATTTACGGGAGCTTATTCATTCTACCGAGAAACTCATAATTATTAGACAGAAGCATTCACTGCAGCAAGTCAAGACGTTGTTGGCCAGAGAGAGACGTCTAACGAGAGTCTAGCCTATGCATTCGTCTTGAGCGATTTCAGAATACCATAGAAAATAAAAGTCATGACGGTCGGAGCCGGTAAACCGCACAGTCATTGCATACTTACATTTTAAATTCACATATCACAAAAAATAAACCTTCTCATTTTCTTAAATTCCATTTTACTGTATTTTTTTTTATTCTCGACATAAGGAAAGAATTCCTTGTGTTTGGTGCATGGTCTATCCTTTGGTATATATTTTTATTGCATCTCTTGCTTAGCACATGTTCAAATGTTAGTATATTTTGTGCCCCAAATTCAGTATGTTGTCAAATTCCATATCGATATGTTGGGAGCACAATCTTCGCATCTAAAAGAACAAAAGATGTTATATAGACACATGTCTGATGAAAACACACCGTCTCTGCGCTACAGTTCGCAATACATGACGTAAGATTCACAACGCGAACTGGATCACGTTGCTGGGGAATGTACCGTACCTTGCACACTACTCCGCTATGTCTCTAACCCATAAACAGTAGGAATAATTGTGAAAATATATAGAAAGTACAAATCGTACGTCATGTATTGAGAGCTGTATTGCAGAAACTATGCGTTCTCGGACGTATGTCTGTATAACATTGATTGTTTCTCTAGATGTGGGATTGTTTCTCCAGAATATTGACTTGTAATTTGACAACAATCTTTATATAGCCTAACAAAAATATCGCTAATTAACGCGCTTTACCTCGTAGTCACGATAGGAGGTCCTCAGTAAACGCACAATTTGAACTTGAGGAGTTCAAAGAGTAAACCGAGGAGAGTTTTCAAGAATCCAATAAATCCGGATTCACAATCAAGCCTGACATACTTACGGAGGCACGTACGTTAAGTAAAAATTACCTCTTTCCAACTTTCTAATGCAGACATTTATTATGTACATTTGGTAAGCAATAATGTTGTACAAACAACCACACAAGGCGATTGCGTAGGAATTTGAACAAAGTACGTCTAAAAAAAGGTCCCAGTCCAGTCCAACGTGTTTTCATAGTTAATAAGGTTAAAAGGCAAGAAGTGTCGCGATTTTGGATTAGTGTATAATTCATCATAAGTCTTGTTTCAATTTTATTTCTGAAAATTCAACGTCATTTGGGCATAAAATATGAATTGACAAACTTTCTAACGTTACAAAAAATTGTATGCTAGTTCCGTTTCGGTACCTGCAACAGTCCAAAGTAATAAAACAATATTTTACTCCGGACGTTTCTACACGATAGGCTAATACAGTCTATCCTGTAGAACATTGCGTGTGTTTCATTAATACTAATTTAAAATAAACCAGAAATTCATACACAGTGCTTAAACGTAGACAGAATTTTACTAATAAAAATCAAATACGTTTCATTTATAAACTAATAAATTTGAGTTGACAGCTGTCCTACATCTTAAGGGTGTTCAGCCTATTCGTATTTTTCCGTGTGTAACGGCGAATGTCTAACCTCTCTGGACACGACACTCGATGTTTGCGGGTGTAAGATCTATTCTGCAGACGGTAGGAAGCTATAGAGATTGATTAAAAAAAGCTTATTAATAATATAAAATACAATTATGTCGATTTCGGTTGATTTGGTTTAATATTATTGTATTTAAATAGGAAAATACACGAATTTATATTGCGTAATTTCACAGCCAACCATACAAGCAGTAAAGCAATATCGTTAATGCTGAAGCATATGCAGTAACGACTAGTGATTTTTTGCAAAGGTTAAATTGTTGGTGCTCACTTTATTCGGAACGACGTATATCGGCCAAAGCTCTGCATAGTCATATAGTGACTCAGTACGTGCAATGTAAGTAGAGGAATGTGTTGGTGTTACGTCGTATGTTTCAGGGAAGTTCATCGTCCTGTCATTCTCTCTACAAGTCCATGGCGAAGTAAGGTGAGCAGGACACGAGGCCACGACAACACCTCACAAGAGAACCGGTGTGCTTTTTCCTGGAACTGGTTCATTCCTTCCTCGACGCAACAGTGAATTTTCACTCCCGCGAATTTCCTCCTGCCTACCGGAGCAACATTTCACCAGACCTCCAGCCCAGGGGTGGCCAAGCACTAAGCAGGACCAACAGTCAATCTCCCTGGATTCACTATCACCACGTAGCGAGGGCGCCCATCTCACAGATTGTAAGGAGGGGCCAAGATCATAATGTATGTTTATCTCAACAGGAACACGGATATAGTCTCTGTTTAAATTTGTAGCCACTGGCATATTTCGAAACATGAAACCGCGTAGATTACGAAACTTATCAAACTGCACAGTTTGCTATGCGTTTTATTAAAAAACAAAACTAAACACATTGTGAAACATCTGTTGGGGAGAGGGGTCAGGCCCCACCCTGCCCCCCTCCATTATGGGTGCCCCTGCCACGTAGCGTGCGTACGTACGTAACAGAGTTGATCAACTTTCTACCTCGTACGTACGCCAAGTTGTGGTTGTGAATGCAGCATATGTAAATGCAAGACTCAGTTAAATATTAATTTGTATTTAAAAATAATTTACCTTGTAGCCATACAATTTTTAAACTCGCTTTGAAAAATAAATATAACGCAAGATTGCTATTACCAACATTTTGTTACGACATAAACAATTTCCACGCATGTCTTACATTTAATGCTGTGAATCCAATCTCTAATACTTAACGTACTGGCGTGTGTTCGAACACACGTTACGTGTGGCTGTGAATCCGCCTTAGTCTAAACTTTTAGTTTCTTTGACTGGACAGTTTCAAACGAAGCAGTCGTAATTTGAGTAGAACAAAAGAGTAAAAACCAAATGACTAAATAATTTCTAATACAGTAATAAGAGAGTAGACAGTGAATATAGGTATCCTTGAATCTGTAAACGTCGTAATATATCCTCTAACGTATCTGCACACATACACTAAGTGTGTTGCTTGTTTACACAGAGAGTGTGCATATACAGCTACATCATGTAATGTTTAGATGCCACGTCCAACAATACACTTTTACACTTTTAGTATCACCCTTAGTAAGTTTAGTTTCACATAAAAATGTATTTTAAATTCTAAATTAATTTTCTTTACATACAAATGTTTTCCGTTTATAATGCCTTTCTAACTGTCAAAATTAACTGCTTCCCACTTACACTACTGCATTTACAAAGTTTATTTCGAGATACAATGTAAGGTGTCCAGAAATAAACGCAATGGACGACTTGAAAAGAGGCGGAGCTTCAGTCAGGTGTGGGAAACAATTCCTATCTCCATGGATACCGCAGCCGAACATAACCTTCATTTAGCTGTTTGGCGTCAAATGTCCCGGATGAGACGTGCGTCAAGAAAATTTATTATTTGTTTGGAATTTGCCGTTTTTTCAGGTAAACATTAATCTTATGTATTTGCGTATCTTAACCATGAAGTAGAAACTACTATGTTTTACCCTTGCGTGCAAATATATTAATGCGCAACATTTTTGCTTTCTGCAATTACCTACTAACAAATCAGCATGTTTGTAGGCTAAACAGGCTTTGTTTCCCACAGTACTTTTCCCCTGTGGTGACGTCAGGGGGCGTGTACTTCAAGTCGTCCACTAAGCACACCAAGCGAATCTTGGGCTACATTGGCGACGAAAATGTTAGTGGTAAAATGTACGATGACAATTCACGTGCACAGTGTGGCAACACTGCACGGAGAAAGTCCCCTGTTGCGCTCGCTCCGCCTCCAGGTATTATTTTGTGTATGTTACGAATAAACGTAGAATCATGTTTGAAATGCTCGGGATTTTAAATTGCATCCATAATATACAGGTTACAGCAATAGTAGTCAGATAAGTAAGATATATGTGGAGAACAAGAGGGGACTATCTACAGTGCAGTGTTGCCACATTGTGCATTAAAATGTCGCTGTAAAACATTTTGCAGCTAACATTTTCGTCTCCATTTTAGCCTAGGATTCGCGTGGTGTGCTTAGTATGCGTTTTATGCTGGACATTATGTGTGTGTATATATATATATATATATATATATATATATATATATATATATATATATATATATATATATATATATATACATATATATATACATATACACACATACACACGTAAAAATGGCAACGTTATATTAATGTCAGGCATAATAAGTATAGGCCGTTCACGATAAAGTGAGCAGTACACAAAAGTTTTCTTTCAACTGTTTTGCAGCCATCTTTACTATTTTTTAACATGAAAACTTCCATGTAACTAAAAACCACTGTAATTATTTCAACACTCTTAAAAGTTAACATCTACTGGCCCAATAAAATAAAATTTTAATTAATTACAAATTCTGCTGAGTGTTCAGTTAATAGTGAACAGCCTATATAATTGACTGGCAAGTTTATACATGATGTAACTCTTAGTTATGATGATCACATCGATATCTACACGGATACTGCATTGAGGCATTACATTATGTACTACTGTAGACCTCTTGTAATTCCCCACAATAATAAAACAATACCCTGTTATCTACGGCGTTCACGGTTACCATCAATCTTACAAGCGATTGCGTAAACTATATTTAGGGTACATATACAATGCCCGCGGCATTTCATGTAAGTAACTATTATACCTTATCTCGAGAACAGGAGTATGTCTAGGACCACATATGCCGTGTTCACCGCATTAGTGCAACACACATCATTATAGATAATGGTTTATCGCGGGAAACTTGACTGTTGGCTGGATTTCAACGTACTGTACGTTCCGCATATCAAAATCTCACTGGCTTTCCCTGTACGTGGAACTGTTACCCTATTTGACTGAGCCTATCATAATCCTGCCATTGTAAAATTTGATGGCCTTTATTGGTCCACAGACCGCTACGTTGTGTCAGTGTTTTCAAGGTTATGTTGGCACAAAACATTTTCGCGATATGCCATCACCTCTACACATTATGTAATGGTATGGTCCACATATTGCTGCTAAAATACGTTCTATTAGATACCATAGAAAACATTGCTGTGGTAAAAAGTCATGCGTTCTCCTAGGCTAGGGATAGTTACGTAAATAGTTTACAGTGACGCCCCAGCCGTTGATACACACAATGTCTAAGCTAAGCTTGTTGCTGATTCATCAAATACGAAATGGAGTTAATGACCCCGTGGGATTGTAATCATGAGAATTCAGCGAACTATTTTGAACGCGAAACAAGCATAAGGAAAGTTGAGCCTAGGAGGCGTTCAGGGAAGACCTTGAACTCACCTGCAAACAGTCATGACTTCGCGGAAGAAAGCACGCGTTAGCCAACATCTTGGCAATGCGGGAAAACCAACAACATCGTCACTGGTCAGCCGAGCTACCCTCGACATTTTACCTGCAGACATTCACTTCTCGGACACTAAGACTATGTGGCGCGAGCAACAACTGGGATTTACATGTTTCATTATAATCAGCCGAGCTCAGTCACTTCTTATCACTTTCAAACAGAAAACACTTTCTGCATTGAGAAGAGGAGAATATTGCCACAGGAGTAAAAACGTACGAGAAAATTTGCGAGGTGGTGTTTTCATTTGTTTTTTGATAATGAAAATATTTTTTTTCCATAGCTTTAGAATATAAAAAAAGTCTATAAGACTCCTACAGTAATACGTGCCTCACCGAGATGAACAAAATAGTGACTGGTGGCATAGGTCCGAACATGCATGTGTATGATTAGAATTTACTGGTTTGTGGACATACGCCATTGCTCTCCCAATACATTCTAACCGTAAACTCCCATTGCAACAAACATTTACAAAGCTCATACATGTGTATGATTCACATCTATTTCGTAGCTCTTCTGTGAATATTGCACGGTAAGGTTGTATGACATCACTAGAAACTAACGTCGATCATCAACATCTGTCGCAAAACAACGTATGCAAGATACGTTTATTACTGTTGGGTTGATTGACTGATGGAAAATAAAGGATTGAAAGGATGAGGAGGGGGGGGAGCAAATCGCAATTCTTGTCCTGGATTTCGACCATCATACTAGCGAACGAATCAGCTTGAAGCGGAAAAACATACCAGGACGTCACAAATTCCTATCATACAATAATACAGTAAGTGTCTTATTTGTGGGAAGCATATGAGTAGCAAACAGTAAAAAATTCGACATGTACATAAATATTAGAAAATGATTTAAACATATTCTTTATGTAAGGTTGCTGAGTTATACACGAGTATGGAGTTAGATTAGATAAAAAAAAATATGTCCTTTTTAAAAATCAGACGGAAATGAGTGTTTTCATTGAAAACCAGACATGTCCACGCGTCGGTAATTGTGAATTCATAACAAAAACACAAGAGCTAGTAACTATTCTAAGGCATACAGTTCATATTAAGGCGCCTCTTACAAGTCTACAAACATGTTCCCGATATTTATTCGGAATTAGATATGAGCGTTATTTGCCATTAATAAAGGACGATACATAAAATGTACATAATATGTCATAATATTAATTACCATAACTAAGCAGTTGGATAGAATAAAGGCTTTAGTAAGAAAATTGCATTATTAGATAAAAGCAGGTATGTGTTTTGGAGAGTTTCGTTTTCGTTTTATTTAATGTGTCTCTTATTTGATTTCCTCTTAGAACCAATGAACAGTACTGACATAAATTACACGAATTAATGTTATTTACAATAAACAAAGTCAAATATAAAAAAGGAATTATTTATAGCATATTGGTACTAGCGCAGGTCAAGACAAAAATTAAAAACCTGGCGAAGAAAAAAATTGTGTGTGTTTTCTATGGAAGAATTAGCTTACTGAAGCCTTTATTTCAGCAGCCAAGTCCTCAATTTTACAGTAAAATGAACAATAATAAACCAGTCATATCTAATTGTCATTAGTATCCCAACATATCACTGCTTTCCTGTGAAATGGTATAATGAGGACATGTCTGGTGTTGAAAGTACTTCGCCTCCTCACATGCATATGACAGCTGACCCAGGAACTGACAATGAGAGTAGTGGTTTCCCCTGGCCGACGAGCAGGGTCGGCAGGGATCGGCGGGCAAGTAGGCCGGCCAGGAGGGGGGTATGCTTTCTCGTCTGTGTCGGCGCGTGACGTCCACACTGCGCGGCCATTGTTGGAGCGCTTTCTAGCAGCCGCCATCTTCCCCGACCTACCTCGTCGTCTACTGCCTTACATCACTTTCACAACAAACAAACCTCCCAACCTCCCTCCTTCATCGCCTGCTTCTAGCAGAGCCCTAGCCAGGATTTGTTTTTACAGGAGAGGATGAGAGATATTTTTGCTGCATAAATAATGATTAGAAATTTCCCTATAATATGCATACCACGGAAATCCTGGGCAAGGCTAATTCTACTACAGGTTAGAAAGATCAATGTTATCAGTTTGTCACAGGGAAAATTTCTACCGCTTGAGCGCTGGTATCGCTAGTGCACCAAACTGACCAGTCACAGAGCTTTCCTGAATTTTAAGTTACATTAAGTTGATAATTTAAAACGTGAAATCGATTTATTTTCACTTTAAAATTAAATTATATGATTAATATAATTTCCAAGTTTATTTAAATTTAATTTTACTACAGTTTCTTATTTATCTGGTCTTTTAGCGATTGAAGCGAAACTAGTGGCAGAAATTTTCCCTGTGCCAAGCTCTCCCATAAGAAAACGTATTTTTCTTCCTAACCTGTCGTAGAATTAACCTTATCCTGGGTTAAATTGGAGATAAAAATGTTGTGGCAAATTGTTGAACGACTTTATTTTAGCATAATATGGCTACACTGCACGAGAAAGTCTCTTGCGCTCCACGTCCAGGTATTATTTTATGTACGTTACGTCAAATAAAGGTAGAATCATGTTTGGACTGCTCGGGGTTTTAACCTGCATCCATAATATACAGATCAGAACAATAATGGTAAGATAAGTAAGATATATGTGGAACGCAAGAGATGACTAACTATAGTGCTTGTGTTGCCACACTGTGCATGTAAAATGTCATCGTACAATAAGTATTTTGCTACTAACATTTTCGTCTCAAATTTAAAGGCTACTGATACCTACCACCTTGGATTTTTCTGTTTATTCCCGATAACTTCTGTTCTAGTCGATGTAACAAAATTTTTGTCACGACAAGGCATAGATAAACACTTAATCGATTTTCTGTAATTGCTGGAACCATAATATATTCATTATTTTGCAACGGGAAACAGCTGAAAAGGAAAAAAATTGCTTTATTTACGGGAGCGACTACAGAGGCCGCAACATTAACAGAAACAATGCCATATGGATTCCAAAAAGTGAATGAAACAATAAACTACGCCTTGTCAGCGTAAAAAAAGTACAACAGTGTGTCTATTCCCTGATTTAAAAGAAAAACCTTAAAACCGATCTGACAGGGATCAATCCCCCCTTAACCTTCATTTATACGTCAACACACCGTGTTTCACTGTGCCCTGTCTTGTATACCAGTGATGCCAGATTGACTGGAACGTCCCACAACCCTGGGAAACAAGCATTATTTTTAAAACTAAGAAAAAGGAAAATTAAACCAATGGCCGACGAAATCGAGAGAAATCGTCACATCATTAATTAATTATACTTGGGCTTTTTTCTTTCGGATTTAAATAGCCACGGACAGTTTCGTTTCGGAGTCGTTGACGCGAGCGTAAACGTAATGGTTGCTCTGTTTGCGATGTTTTAGAGGCAACAGTAGTAAATTACAAACAATCAAAGTAAACGTAAGTTCATTTTCTAATAGCTATGATTTCTTTTTGAATAGATCATAATACTTTTTTTTTTGTAAAGGATTGGTGAAGGAAAAAATTACAAACATGGGAAATTTTAACATTCATGTGGGAGTTTTCATCTTGGGTGTGTGGCAACACTGTTACTCATGAATAACCTTCTTCAAACTGCTCTGATTATTTCAGAACATACGTCTGCATCTTATATTTAACTTACGTATGAAATTACTTGCCCAGGGAAGCCACATGTGTAAAGTCAAGTTCTTTTGAAATGTCTCAACCAAATTCAGTTTACGGTAGTCAATAGTCACATATCTTAAAACAGATTTTACTTTTTTATGTAATATAGTAACAGCCTTTTCAATTCTCTGTTTAATGGTACAAGATTTAAAGAAGGAGATCTTTTCTAGCAATGTAAAATATATACGGCAGACCAATATTCAGAACATGAAAAATCGAAATCATCACAGCTTCTAAAACTCTGGTAATGGAACAATTGCTGAATATAAAACGCAAAAGCATTGATCACTTCAAATGTGGTCCAGTGGTAATTTTCCTAGGTTAGCATTCATGGCAGATCAATGTCAATTTGATGTAAGGGAGAAGAGCGAAAAAACTGAAAAGGATCTTAAACGCGTCTTTTAACATCTAAAAACAATAATTAAATTTTGAATTCAGCAAAGCGCACATTAAAACTTCAAGAGTCTCTTTACCGCGAATACAGCAATTCCTTTCAAATATTTTTCCTTGTTCACTTGATAAGTATAACTTAAATTGGCTATTCTGACATTGATTAAAATAGAATAAAAGTAAATAAAACATGTCATTGATGACGAATACTACAGCAGACCTCCAGGAAATAACTTTATGCAGTACAAATTTTTAATTCGTAAAGCAAAAAAAAAAAAAAATAAATTTAATAATTCTCACAATACCGTAAGTTTGATAAACTACTAATATGTAATCGTCTACATGTTATTGTAAATGCATTGCGCTTTTAATTATTCCAGGAACTTAGAAATACTATTAAACATGTCAGTTCGATGAGATAAAAATAGAGTAAAATCAAAACCCCGGTTCAAAAGAGGGATTCACAATAAAAAGTAAGCTTTGAATGGGAAGCTACATTTGTTTTTTCACCCCGCGAGTGGGAACGCGGCGGAAGACGCGAGGGAAAAAGAGCGACGAATTACGTAAACGCCAAACAGCAACAATACTTTCTATTCCTGGCTTCTCACTGTAAACATGAGGGGAAAGTGACGCCGGCCTAGGTACAACCTATTTCAAATACATGTACCCGCACTTCGAGTATTGGCTTGTTTCTCCACTTGCAACTATTAGCTAATCTACAGAAAAATTAATAAACAATACCTAACATACAAATATATAACAATTCTTCAAATCAGTATTTACATTTTCAAACTATAACTATACTGTTATAAAATTCGCAGATTTGAAAACAACTTAACAGCTGTATACATCAAAATAGAAATACCTCACTTTGAAACATAAATAATTACGTTCGGAAGGCTAGCAAATACTAACAAAAACACCAGTAGATAGCATTTGAGGACAGCAAATACAGTCACATGCATTAACTAAGACAATTACTAAACAGAAAAATCGCAGTGTCTAGTGGCCGTAAGGGGAGAACTGTTGTCTAATGTTTTCGCTCCTTTATTTATGTTACAACTAACTTCATTGGTAATAATAATTAAATGTTCTACAAAACAAAGTTCACAGTGTAATAATTTTTATTAGAATTGTACTTATGTAAAACGTTGTCAATTGTTTCTTAGCGAAAGTATCGAGGAAGCGACGAAAGTATCGAGGAAGCGACGAAAGTATCGAGGAAGCGACTTCATGCATCACCGTAATATAATATTGACAAACTTTTACTATACATATTCACATATTTAAAAATGTAAGCCAACAATTATGAAAATAAAATAATAAATAAAATAAAGCGTTTAATAACTTAAAATGTAGTGTATCAGAGATCGAATATAGAGTGAAGATATTCTGGTCAGTGCTTAACATCGAGGTCTTAAGCGCTGGTGAGGGGTGACATGATGTGAGTCTGGATCAGCCTAGGAATTGAGAGGGGTTGTAGGGGGAACGGGAGATTCCCGAGAAAACCCGCCGACCAGCGGCATCGTCCGGTACGATTCCCACGTGCGAAAATACGGCGACCGACTCCGCCGAGAATCGAGCCCGGATCGCCTTGGTGGGAGGCGAGTGTTCTAGCCACTGCGCCAACTGCGGCTCCTCGAATATAGAAATAATGTTCGTTGAAAATTGTTCGCGGGCCGTGAAGAATCACTCGGCGCGGAACACCCACAGGTTGAACACCACTCGAAATTAGCACAGATAGTACGATGGCTTTACGTCTCGTCAGTAGCGAGGTCATGCACAACGTGATACAAGAACTGGGGAAGGAATCGACCATGGCCTTTGTTAAAAGGGAACATCCTAGCATTCGCCTGGAGCGAATTTCGGAAACAATAAAAAAACAGAAATAAGGATAGCCGTAGCCACTGGACTATAGTGAGGATACGACGAGGACTTAGTTACACAGCTGTGATGTTTGCTGCTGGATATGTGCGACAAGGTGAGTGTGTAGATATATAGACTGTTCATAAGTGAGCATTGCTTAAATTTTTCTTTCAGCGATTTTGCATTCCACCTTAAAATATTTCAATATGAATTGTATCATGAAACTAAAAACCAGTATAAAAATTTCACCACACTATCAACGTATTACCTTCGGCTCCTATAAAGTAAATTTTTTTGGTTATTTTTAATGTTAGTGAATTCTCAGTTTAAAGTGAACAGCCTATAATATCCGGCAGTTCTGTGCTAGGATTTGTTCTTGCAGTACCACTTACAACATAATGTAGCGCTGCGACAAAAGCCGGTCGCCAGAGGCTTAAAGGGGTTCATATAATTAAAAACTTAAGCAGTAAGCCTTAATTATTTTTCGTCACACTGATTTGAACCTAAGCATAGAGAACTAAATTGAATCAGCCATTTGAGAAACAACGTAAGTCAATTTTCTATCAAAATAAGTTGTGGGTTTTATAATTTTGTACAGAGGTAATCAGCGAAGTAAAGCATTTCTCAAATTAACTCAATAGTTCAGTGCCTTGCTAAACTCGTAAACGACTCTTAATGTGTTTTAATAATACGTATATTTAACTCAGTACAAAATTCCAAAACTTATTTTGATAGAAAATTGAGTTGTATTTTATCTCAAATTACTGATTCAACTGTTACTGCTCGCTTCTTAAGGTCAACAGTAGGAATCTTATGTTTAACTATAAGGTTACTTCTACTACAGGTTAGAAAGATCAGTGTTTAAAGTTTGTTATAGGGACAATTTCTGCCGCTTGAGCGCTGGTATCGGTATTTGGTGCAAACTGATCAATCACAGAGCTTTCCTGAATTTTAAGTTACATTAACTAAGTTGATAATTTTAAACGAAAAATTGGTTTCTTTTTACTTTAAATTAAAATTAAATGGCTTCTTTAATTTCCAAAAGTATTTCAATTAAATTTTACTACAGTTTCGTATTAATCTGGTCCCTTAGCGATAGCAGTGAAACTAGGGGCAGAAAATTTCCCTGTGCCAAACTCTCCCATTAGGAAACACATTTTCTTTCTAGTCTGTATTAAAACTAACCTTAGTTTAACCAACCAGAGTAATTAATATCCGGTATTACCACTATACCATTAGTAATACATTTAATTTCCGCCATTTTGATTTAACCTATAAAATAAACATAAATCCGACTATTTTTAAAGAAAAGAAATATAATTTGCAACATAATGTAAGGTTATATTTGTAAATACTAGAAGAACCTCGTGTACATGCCTCACATTCCTTATTATTTCACTAAATGTTTCAACCGTAGCCTTCGATATAACTGATACTGCCAAAAATACAATATTGTAAGTCTGTTGTTATTGACTGAACTTAGGAAGTAACATTGCTATTGTGGACGTGAAATTTTTGCGACTCTACTGCTTACTTCTCAAGTCTATTTATTACTGCCTAAGTTTTTGATTGTGTAAACCCCCAAGGAAATAAGACAATATTGAGTCCCTGGATGTCAACGCCACAGACGACGCAGAAGGTGCTAATAATGTCTGGTATTTTATTAATAAATCGTATATCTAATTTGTGTAAACTATAGCCATTAAAATAACCTCGGAGGCATAAGACACTATGTCACAAAAATCATATTTTTCAGGAGAGCAGTTTGAAGAGTGTGAGTCTCTGGTGAATCCAGCTGTTTAGTGGCCGAAAACAAACTTTTTTGACACAACACAAACTTTGTGTTGTATGCCACTACAAAGTACTTAAAACAGTGGCTATGTTTACGGTAAAAAGTGAATTTTGACAAAAAAAAGTGGATATGTGTCTTATGCCTCCGAGTTACAGATATATACAATGCAAAACTCGACCAAACTTACAATTCATGAATGGATGTGGTTTCTTTTATTAACAGAAACGTAAACATGTAAACGATCACGAATAAAAGTTTATATAAATATAGAAACTAACATAGTACAAAGTTACTGGTAATTAACACACAGTTTCGCTTAACTACAGCTTTCCTAAGGCAGGGACGGCCAACCAAATACTGGCCGCCAGTGGATTTTGATTGGCACGACAAAAGTTGAAATATTTGCGCTAAATTTCAAAATTGTTCACACTGGCAATAACAATATTTAAATAATGATTTAATATTTCACATGTTCCTCTTCAAAATACTATGGAGACTGTTGATAAATATAAAAAAAATAACTTTCAGTTAAAATACTATAAGAAATTACGTAAATGTTGAGCTCATAAAAAGTAGTCAGTATGAAAGTTATTTATCGTGGCCCTGGACATAACTTGGTTCAACTTTTTGGTCGTAGCTCTGAAGAGGTTGGACACCCCTGGATGTATTTCGGGTCGAGGAAGGGCGCATGACATGACCTAAAGCGTACAAAAGTGTGAGTCCGGGTCTGAATACGGTCCGACCGTGTCGGGAAGCGAACCCGTATTTCCTCAGCGTGTAGTGAGAAAGAAGCTTGTTGACACGCGGGCCCGATGTTTTCGGCGCGGGCCGGGCGTGCGGGAGTAACCGGGTCGGCGCCGCATCATGTCCGCGAAAATAAGAAAGTGCGAATTATTCGAGGTCAGGGCGTTTTCTCGCGTCCTCCCCCTCCCCCTCCCTCCTCGTAGAGGAACTACCACAAGCAGGCTCGTGACCGAGCAGCGTGAGGCGTCCGCGTTTTCCTTCTGGCGTGTGGGACGTCGCTAAACACATCCGCGACTATACAAGATGCTGTATCCTGGACCTGGACCCACTTCGTCCTAGATACTGTACATAACTCTCCACGTACTTCTAGGAAGGTTAATTCTACTACAGATTAGACGGAAAATATGTTTTCTTATGGGAGAGTTTGGCACAGGGAAAATTTCTGCCACTAGTTTCGCTGCTATCGGTAAGGGACAAGAAAAATACGATACTTTAGTAAAAATAAATGTTAATAAACTTGGAAATGACAGAAGTCATTTAACTTAATTTTAAAGTAAAAAAAAAAAAAACAAATTTCCCGTTTTAAATTAGCAATTCAATGTAACTTAAAATTCAGGAAAGCTCTGTGATTGGGCAGTTTATACTCATTTAAGTCCAAAACTTTATGTTTTTCGCCCATTATTACAAGACATCATCGGTACCATATATTTTGTCTAAAAATTTTGAACTAAATATGTAGTAATATATAATTTCAACAAAAAATGTTAGACGGTTTTATACGATATATGCTCACATGTAAGACACACAAACACATTCTTACATACACACACATCGTCGCATCGGTACACTGCCAAAAGTGACTGTCATAAATGATATTTTGTGTAAAAAATACAATTAAATTGTAGAGCATACAAAAATTTAGTAAGTCACTATACTGTCTCACAGCAGTTCTCAACAACGAGTAAATTTTAAACTTGGGCAATTGTCATGGTCCAACACAGGCTATACATATTCCTGGCAACTTTGTCAATTTATCTCATTTCGAATTGGTGACATTTTCCAGTAAACTTACGATGTGTATAATATGCAATCAGTATAAGTAGGGAAATATGCGCAGGAATCTGGAAGTCAGCTATATAAATCGCTAATCTTAACTGGTTTTATTGTTCGTTGTTTTTGCCTTGCCTGGTTTTTCTGGGGCGGCACATTCCAGCAAAGGCGTATTTGCGTATTTTCAGGATATCATTAAACAATCGCCTCTTGAATCGTTTTAAAAAAATCAAACATTCGATCTAGTTCCAACAATGACTTTCTCCGAAGGTTATAAAAAATAAATTCGTTCGTGAAATGGATTGTACCTGTTATTATCCTGTAAATGTGACTTCCTGCAATCCTGTGTTGAGAATGGCGTTCGCAATTGGAATTTAAAGTATACATGGGTTGTGCAGATGTATTCAAAAGCAAAGATATGAGAAAATACACATGGAGCATTAGCAGCCTATACTGAGGTCAAGCAGACTTTGTTTATTCGCATGACAATATGGTGGAGCGCAATCAGCTGTTCCTGTGTGTACTGAGAATTAGGTTATGGTTGGACAACTCACAGCCAAATTATACACGTTGCTATAGTAACCAACAATTTTCTACATATATCAATAGGCGAATGATCTCCTCCGCCTTCCATCTGAAAGTCTCACATCCCTCGCCATAGAACAAGCTTACGTAAAAGTGCATTCACAATTTGTAAAATAACGGTAAGCATAGAATATAGGTCGTACGCACAAGAACTGATTTCCATGCATTAGAAACTATTTATTTGCAAGTGCACAAAATTGGTCGTTTGCATAGACATGCTAATATAGGAAATGGTAGTAATTCATTTATTGTCCAGACCACGGTCGTAGAAGTACAGGTCTGCGCACTCGCCCACCTACCAATGTATTGTGCTGATCCCCGTGTTGTTTGGCTGCAGTTCACCAAGTTACCGAGAGTGCTGTGCGTCTTTGGCGCTGCAATCAGGGCGGTCGGGCTTAAACTCCGCCCACTTCCCTCCCACTTTTTCCAGTGTTTACATTATAAAGGTAAACAATTTATCAAAACGTATTTTTTATCAATTTATGAAAAAACTTCCTTCGCTCACAATCCTAAAGCATGGCTCCAGCAATCTTTATATACTTTATAATGTAAACAATGGAAAAAAAAAAGTGGGCGGAGTTTGAACCCAACCGCCCTGATTGCAGCGCCAAAGACGTACAACACTCTCGGTAACTTGGTGAACTGCAGCCAAACAACAAGGGGGTCAAGAAAAATACATTGGTAGATAGGCGAGTGTCCAGACCTGTACTTCTACGGCCGTGGTACAGACACACAGGGCATCAACCAATCAGAGCAAAGGATTTACTGCATGTCCGCCATGTTCGTTTAACCACCAAAATACACGATAATAACGACAACTAGAACAAGAAATTTTAATACTAAATACTATGTTCTTATCTTGTAAATAATGTGCAATGTGCAGTTTATAGAGGCTTTGTTTATATATTTCCGATCATCTACAAATACGACTCCACCTTAAGTAGGTTTAAATGGCCTTCGGATTCCATTTAGCAACGAATGCGTTAGATTCGTAGAGAAATTTCATTGGCTAAACATTGCAGTAAGAATTGAACAGTGACTTAATTTTGCACAAGGTTTCTGGTCGTACACAGTTTCTACTGTTACGTTATACGTCCTGTGCTTGTGTTGTAGAATAGTGAACGAACTCTAATGCTCCATATGTGTACTACTCACCTGGTCCACGTAGTGCACCTCGTCGACGGAGTACATGCCGCGGAAGTCGTCCAATGAGTGCAGCTTGCCCATCCAGACGGCGTAAGACTCGGGCAGGCGCGGGGCGAACAACACAGACTTGCCCGACGACACCACGACGGCGCCGAAGAAGTCGGGCTCCTTCACGCCGAACGTCCATTGGAAGAACGGCTCCTGAAACACAAGCCACGTGGCAGTTTAAGGCTATGCTATAATTACCGTGTCCGCGGTTGTCCTCAGTCCTCGGATATCCTCGCTCACGTCCGAAGCAATGATTGGTCCACGTGATCATGACGTACGTCCTCGCATCTCCCCTGTCCGTGTCATTGACTAATTCGCCAATTTTTAATTTTTGTCCTCGGTTGTCCCAGCATGTCCTCTGTCCCAACACTTCTGTAAAGAATATGAAGAATTTGACGTCATAAATCCACGTGCTGTTTGTAAACAAACACAAAAATGGAGGCTCAAGGCGAGATTATAAATTAATTTTTTGACTGTGCTAATACTCTCCATAAAAACAAGTAACAGCAAACTAAAACAAATTCTAATCGAAATGTGGTACAAACCATTTACTGCTGTCTGGTGGTGGTTTCCTGAACGTAGCAGTTGGAACAATTGTGGGACAATTGCTTACAAGGCACATGGTATTGTAGCATAGGCTTTACAAGTACAACACTAGTAACAACTGGCTCAACACGAGCGGCCACCCACCTAGGCCAACCACGAACATAACAGACTGCGATCAGTAGGAGATACAATCAGAGCAGAAAAAACGCTTCCACATGTGTTAGCCTACCTAACCAATCAAGAACAAGCCGAACTGAGACTGGCTGAAGTGTACAGCTAGTTACGAAACAGCTCCACAGAGACTATGTATATATACATATATATATACATACACACACACACATAAGCTGCCCCGACAAACGTTGTTTTGTCACACAAATAACTTATTGTAAGTGTGTAAGGATGTGGTATATAAGTGGAAGAGGTATAATAATACATAAATTAATAAATAATAATAATAATAATAGAGCAGCGACACCTGGTGGGGATAGACTGGTATCAGCTCGTGGGGATAGCTGATCAATTATCACTTACACAGTTATCGACCGGGTTCTAAAATTATTAAATTAAAAATATTTACTAAACAATAGCACTTAGTAGTATAAAAATAGATAAAAACCTATTCGCAGACCTACCGAATGTACATACAAAATTTCATTGAAATCGGTTAAGCCGTTTCGGAGGAGTATGGAAACAAACACTGTGACACGAGAATTGTATATATTAGATAGATAGAGAGAGAGAGAGAGAGAGAGAGAGAGAGAGAGAGAGAGAGAGAGCGTAGCATAACCATATGTAGTTCGCAGGTGACGGAATGAAAGGTAACAGTAGTGTCTTCTACTTTCAGGCCATTACGTAATACCCTTCCGCCTCACGGCCCGTGACTAATTGGTATTAATGCGCCGGTCAAATGGCAATGTGAAAATGTTTGGCACATTTAATTATAAAGCCTTGTCTATTTAACGTCAACTGATAAAAACAAAAAAAAAACGTTAATTTTGAATATTCATAGCACTAACGTGTCACAACACTGTACAATATGTTTATTTGTTGTTAATTCTGCAGGGAAAATTACATAATTAACTGTCGCATTGACATGTAGGTGGTACATGTAGTGATTTTTTCCCCGGAGAATAATTTCAAAACAGTTCAATCGATCGCTAACCAGCTACCGTAACGAAGTTCGTACTGGAACTAAAGCGTTGACTAAACTGAGCCTCAGTGCTTCATGAAATGTCATTGTTCATGCGCGTCCCTTGGGAAGGTTTATGTTCGTTCAAAAGGGCGCACAGCACCGTCGTTCAAACGAAATGTAATGTGCTGGCTATCTAAGGGCAAAGGGAGCGACCATGCATTTACCCCTAAACCTGCGATGTAATGACTACCGAAACGTTGAATTTCCATGCTGGTACTCACTAAGAGGATTAAAAGGCCAATGTAATATACCACATTAATAGGCTACTAATTGGAACTGAATTTGATCTTGCTGAATCTCGAAAGCAGATGATGTTTACGGATGTAAAACTGATGGCGAAAATATTCTGACAGATACACAAAGCGTAGAAGAAACTGATGCATTACGCATGTTATAATTGTTTTGTTATGTGTGGTTATTTGTTACTATGCACATGACATTATATAGGCCGTACAGAATAAACTTAGCACTGCTGACAGTTTTCCGTGAGCCATTATGTTGCCATCTTTACAATTTTAAGTACGAACACTTCCGTCTAACTAAAAACTAGTGTAAACATTTACCAATTCACAAAACTTTTCTTGTATAGCCGCAATAAATACACTTTTTCGAACATTGTAAGAGGTATGGATTGTTAATTTTAACGTGAATAGCCTATAAAAAGGCTACGTATAAAACAAAAATAACGAAAGTAATTTTTAAGTTTTCGGCGTCAGAATATTAATAAATTTGAATTTATACTTTCAAAAATGTCCCCCACAGTACATGCGACACTAACAAATTTTATTGCTAATGTAAAACAAACCAAGGTACTAAATTTTATTTTATTAACATAGATACTATTCTGGTGAACTTTATAGTATTCAACCAAACTAATAGAGAAGGTAAAAATAAAAATATACACTTAATTGGGCGAAAATCACTGTGTGTGCCAACTTTGTTTATGTTCACACGTGAATTTGACCCAAGCGCTTTAACTTTTCTCAACTTTAAACGAATACACAATTATTACAGCACCTAGAACGAAATACTTATTTACATTTACAAAAATTAATAAAAAAATAATAAAAACTTAAAAAGTAATCAGTTTTGAAAAAAATAAGGGTATTAAATAAACACCGTATTGTGAGAAGTTTAAAAAAAAATTACTAATATGTTAACGAACTAAATCATAGGGCTGTTAGTTAACAAATACGACCAGACAAATTTTAATGTTCTATGCAACCCTCGTCAATACTGCGTGGGTTATTTATCTTAAGTGGTTTATGTGATATCATATTTGATATGCTGATTCTAATGAAATATTGTTCACAGAACTATTTTTATCACAAATTTCTAAAGTCGATAAGAAAAACAATTAAAACACTTTCACACGTTTCCTGCGATAGGAATCATTTGCTACTTCTGTACGCAGCTGATACAATGAAATCAGTGCGGTGTAGATATAAGTATGACAAAGTAACCAGAAATATGACTTTAGATAAGTAGGAAGCCATCTGGTGAAGAGTACTGGGCGTAAAGTTACATTGGTTGTTCTTGCCTTAAGCCACACACACACATACGCATACATAAACACAAATATAATGAATATGCATTTATTAATTTTAGACAATGGTCGGCTTTAAAAAAAATCTTCAAAATCCATATTTATAAAATAAACGTGATTTAACCGTCTATCGATATTTAAGCGACTTTCGAATGTAACTTTGTAATGTAGTGCCAACCTCAACAGCATTCTTACCCTCAGAATGAAACATACCTTAGCAAGAGAATAAAAACGAGACGACAGCGATTTCATAGTTCATTAAATAAGCACAAATATATTTAATATTTCTATGTAACTTATACTGAGAGACTGCCAACAGATTATACTTTTACAAAACTTTCAGCAACTGATCCCATGTTTCACAATAAAAAAATAATAAAAAAAGTCATAATGGTACTTAGGTTGTGGGATATTTGTAGTTGTAAATAAAACATTGTTAAAATCCTGTGAACTGAAAAAATATGAAGTTTTAAGTTCGTTCTTGAAAGATTAGCGTGCACATTTTCACTATATCTTCCCCCATTTGCGAATAGGTAACATCTTATACCGTAAATATTTACGAGCAAACATTAACATGTAGAATTTGCTGATTAGATGTATCGTCTGATGCCCGAATCACAATGCTTGCGCTACAGAAGCGACACGACTGCAGCGACACGAAAAACAAAAGATGGCCACCAATTAGCACAGAGGTTTCTGTGACATCAGCTCGGCAGAAATGGCGGATGCGATACGAATCCCGAATAGAAATTATATCGAGTTTATTTGGGACGGAATTTAGTTTTGCGACCAAATGTTGGTGATATTGGTGAGTTGGTAGTAAACTAAGTTTATTTATGTAAATGGAGATTTTTGTTGGTTATCATAAGCAATTCATTAATAACAATAACCCTTTTAAGAAAACTTATTCTTTATTTCAATTTTTAAAACGTCAGTGATTATTTTAAATATGTTACAAATATACGATAGAAAAAAAACTGAAATACTGTAAACATGGCCGTCGTACTAGACGTTAGAACGAAGTGGCAATAGACTATTTACACGTTCTTCTTTTGTATTTTTCGCGCGGCAGCCAAAATAGTGTTCGCAATAACGAGAATTTCAGTGTTATATCGCGCCTATCGTGTCGCTTCTATCGCGGCATTGTGATTCCGGCGTGAGAGTGGACCACTCCTAGGAAGCTGTCCCAAACAGGGATTGGTGAGGACAACTAAAAAAATTCAAGACTTCCAGTAGAAAAATAGCCACATGCTTTCGCACCCGTAACTTTTTTTGAGTCTTGGCTTCTGGGATTAAGCAGCGTCGTCGTACTTCTCCCGATGTTGTGGCACACACTACGGTTGTCATCTTGAGCCCAGTTCTTCTGTTACTCTGAAGATGACATTTACAATACATGACGAAATGTTGGAAGAAGCAATGACGACGCGGCTGAAATCCAGAAGCTAAGACCTTTAAACTAAAATGATCTTTTGCCAAATTGATACAAATCGAAGCGTACACAATCGAATATTTACTGCTTAAGTTCATCAGTAGAAATAGACGGTTTAACAAATCAGAGAAAAGAATGCACAGAAAAAAAAAACGGATTTATGGAGGTCACAAAACGTTTCGTCAATATTGACCTCACCAAAATCTTTGTTGTAGTTGCATTTTTTTTTTTTTTTCGTATTCACTGCACAACTTTATTGGGGGCACCAAAAAAAAATTGGTAGGATCTTTAACGACAAAATATTTTCTGGTGACCAATAAGCTTTTTTTTTTTTTTTTTTTCAGTGCAATATTCCCACGATGCCACTTGTAATTCATCTGATAACTGCAATTTTAGTCAAACATTCAAAATATACACAGAACTTTACAGTAAAGAAATATATTATGCAACGTGTGATTATTTCCTCATTTGTTATCCGTGGCATTTAAAGTAATCAAAATATTCTTTAAAACATTGTACGTGTGTTCCTATTGGTTGTACTTACGCAGTAACCTGGCTACTATACTTCCTGCTGCTTACGTTTTGAATTGTGAAATCCTTTAATACTGCAAACGTCAGGTTGGCCAACGTCAGCTGTCATGCATGCCAACTGCAAGCTGGGACCTCACTCTGCCGGAAGCTCCGTCAACATCGCGCGACACAGATCGTATTCTCATTTCCGGCCTGCATATTTACTGCTGGCTTGAGACGTTCTTTACCTACTGACTTTCTTATGAAAGTTGTTTTCCAACGTTTCCGGCACCTTGCGTCATCGTCGTGTAGCCATGCTTGCGGGACAGCGTTGCTAAAATAAGTAGCCTCGGCCGTTACCAGATTATTCGAAGAAAATTGCTCATCACACACGAATGATGGCTGCCTAAGAATACAATTTAAAATTGTAGTTACATTACACGCGCACGGGAAAAAAAATATTTTGTGGAAATCATGACTTTATATTTTTATGAAATATCGTTAGTTTTGTAGATGATACTTGTGAGTGCAGTTTACTCTTACAAAACAATTTTATCTCGCATAGATCTCTCGTAAAGGTGCGTCAAATTCATAATTTGTATGTTCTGCTGCCATGCAAATAGTGAAAATCAGTTGACTGATGAAAGTGAAATAATTCAAAGTAGCATAATATGTAGAGATGATGGTATATCGCGAAAATGTTTTGTGCAAAGATAGCCTTGAAAACACTGACACAACGTAGCTGTCTGCAGACATCAAATATTACAATATCGGGATTCTTATTGGCTCAGTCAAATAGGGCAACAGCTACACGTACAAGCTAAAGCCAGTAATCTTCTGGTAAGCTGGGCGTGTATTGAAATCCATCAAACAGTCAACTTTTCCCGCGATAAACCATCATCTCTAATAATATGCCATGAGCTAAGCTATAAAACATTAAGAAACATCCCGCTAACTATTTCTATATTTTAAAAAAATGTATATTAAAAATTTTTTCTGTACTTCTGTGATTTCAAAATATGGCATTGTAGGTTTTTAATGTTTTACTGCATAGCTCATGGGATGTAAATTCACAGTGAATTATTTCATTTAAGTAGGTTAATTGATTTTCACTATTTGCATAGCAGCGTAACAAGCAAATTCTGACTTTGACGCACCGTTATGAGAAAACTATGAGAGCTAAAATCGTTTTGTAAGAGGATACTGCACTCAGAAGTATCGTCTACAAAACTAACGATATTTCAAAAAAATATAAAGTCATGATTTTATCTCACTTGAACATCCTTAAATCATATTTCCTAGCGGTTGAAAATGGCTAAAATAGTAGCTTTTGCGTTTTTTTTTTTTTTTTTTTTTTTTTAGGTTTGTACATCTTGCCGCAGTATGTTTTTTTTATGTATAGACGTGTACAATACACCTTTGTATATAATAACACGTCATAACATACTAGGGTTATCAGTAAATGTATCATACAGACGTGTTGTCGGCGAGAAATTCAGAGACTCGCGCCTAGAAGCTGCAGACATGTGCAGACTTTTTTAAGGAGAGGGTCAGATAAAATAATAAAAAATTATCTAGGCGGGCCGAAAAAAAATTGAACAACACACGTTTTTGTAAGTGATAAACTTGGCGTTTTATTTTTACATCACACACAACCTAATTCTACAAACTCAGTTAATATATTGTATGCGATAATACCGTACTTAAAACGTAATGAGAAGGAAACAGTTATAGTATTCCAGCTACGCAGAAAATACATGTTGTCCTGTGTGTAATTGTAAGGATTATTCAAAACCATGTCGCTGGCCGAACTAGTCCGAAGCGCCGTACTTCGCCCGTGACTGAGCTATGGAGAGGCGTGAAGCCCGTGCTGTGTCGCCCTTGTCGCTTCCGCACTTCTAGGCCTCGAACGTGCAAAATACGTTCGGCTATTACCCCTTTTGCGATAGTCATTTGTTTAAGCCTAGTCAGCATGTATCATAAATATGTTCGGCAGTTTCGTTTAAATTTAATTTGCCGTGATAAATAATTTTTTAAGACAAGAAACTTTGCAGTTTCGACTAGTAAGTCAATTAATTGAAATTTCGTTGGTTACATAATTATCTGAAACTATTATCTTTAAAAAAAAATTAACCAATATGGTGAAGACGATTTTAAACATAACGCCCAGATTTTTTTATATCTTCTCTCGTTTAGGCTTAAAACACAGTTATCACGAAAACATCACAACAGGCGACCATGGCCTTTAGGGCCTTTACACAATTCAAAACTTAAGCATTTGACTTAAACTTTACGATAGTTTCCAATGCTTGGCTTTTTACGGAGTCGTACACAATGACGTCGCCATATGTTAGAACTGAAATGTTTATTTTTGAGTATCTATTTGTTTTCCAGTATTTGGATTTTGTGAAAAAGTAACAGGCTCAAAAAACCAGGTAAATAGCGTTTGAGAAGTATTCGTAAATGGGCTTGTATGTTACGTCGATAGATGGCGTTGCTTTTGTTCTGAAAAATATTGTAATAAATGAAACATATATTAATCATTAGGCTTATTTTTGGAATATATACGTGATATGCTTTTATGGCAAATATATAATTATTTATATCATAATACTTCTGGTAAAAAATTTTCTATCTATTTTCAACTATCGTTGCTTTAACTTTACGTTTGTATTGTGCATTGACGAAATATATAAAGTAACGGAAACATAAAGTAAAATGTTAGAGTATGCTTAAGAGGGCGTGGTACATAATTCAAACCTAAAAGCATTTATCTACAACTGTAGGTTTCTTGAAGCCAATATGCGAAAACTAAACAATAGCAATCCTAGACAATAGTTTTAGCCAACGTTTAAAACAAAATATTTTCCGGTGTTACTAACTTCTGAGGCACAATTTCTGACGCCGGAACCTCGTACATTTAACTGCGGCGCAAGAGATCACGCGTAACGAATGAGTAATTCTGGATAAATATTTACTCATAAAGTTGGCAAATACCATTATCTAGGATTGTCATTGAGTATTTTATCCATACTGGCTTCGAAAAAAGCGTAGAAACCAATAGATGTTTTCAGCGTTTATTTATCTACCACACAATCTTAAGTCATTGTAGCCTTGGCTTGACGTGGCACAGCAGCTGCAGTAGCAGGTTGTAGCCACGTGATGTGACCAGCAGCTCAGAGCAGCTGGGTATTCTTGTCGACGATGACAGACCACAGTGTCGCAACCTGTCTGCACTCGGCGCCGCCTCGAGTCCCGGCTTACACGATCCTCAGACAACGTCCAGCTACATCAACACAACACTGCTCGCCAACCACCGCATCTCTTCCTCACATTATCATTACGCGGTTATAACCACTAACCTGATGGGATCAGGTAGGTTTATAAAACCCTCCGGTCAACTGCAATGTCCGCCACGTTTACCATAAGTGGATCCACCCGGGAATCGAACCCGGATCGACTTGGTGGGAGGTGAGCGATCTGAACACCACACCAAGAAGCGCCAGGACTATCATTATTTCTCTAAACTCCCCAACAAGAATCACATAAGTGCACTACCAAGCTGCCGCAAACATACACCATCGCTCATAGGAAGGACATCCGTTTCTGTGGATACCTACATCTGACGGTAAGAACAATCGTGGACTTCACCTCTTGTGATGTCCCACAGTCAACAGCAAATGCAGTGAGGCTGCGTAGTCTTCGACAAGGACGCCATGACTCCACACACGTTTTCTAATGAAGAAATGGCTGACATCCACTTTCATGTATGCGTTGATGATTTATTTATCGCACACACTAACTAATACTAGATACATTTTCTGTCATAGTAATTATGTATTTATGTTTATCGTAGTGGGAACTGGTGCCTGGTACAGACGACGGTAGCAGTGTTGCAACATTGCCATGTTTGCACGTGGCCATATATCCTAACGGGAAATCCGTAGTTTTCCGGAACTATGTTTATAAGCATTATATGCTCGTTTCATCGCCCTCGACAAACCCCTTTCGTTTGTACCTATTATTACTAAACATCCTGTATATCCGCTGTCAATTACCCTTTTCCTTGAAGGGAGTAAGTTTTTACTTTGGTGTAAGTCCGGAGAACAGTACAGATTTGACTTTGGCGTGTCAAGCCACGAGTTTGACACAAAAAGATTTTTGAACCATTTTGTTTCAATATTTTACGTTCACATCGGCAGCTGTGCTTCATGGTTATTGGCAACGTGTCTTTGTTCAGACAAGTCTCTCATTTGACTGTACCAATCAAAATAGTAAGGTAATTAGACAGCACGAGTCTGATTTGCCAGTAGAAGCCAAGACAAGCAGAAGTTAAAACATCCGACCCCTGACCATGAAGCACAGCTGAAGATGTGCACATAAGCCATTGAAACCAAAACGCGCAAAAATAATTTCGCCACAAAATCGTGCTCTGTCAGATATACCTATTATCTCTCTCTCTCTCTCTCTCTCTCTCTCTCTCTCTCTCTCTCTCTCTCTCCATGTATGCATAACCGGTTGAATTCACACCCAACATCAGAACACGATAACGAAGTTTCGAATTTTGAAAGTAGTTTTAATTGCTTTATAATATTAAACACAAATTTCGAAGGGAGAAAACAGTTAACTGACTTTGGTCTAAAAGAATGACGTAAACCAGAGAAATACATACTGTTTACTTTATTTCATTTTTATTTGTTTGGAGTAAGCAATCACGATTCATAGAATACGAATGAAGGCGAGTAAGGCAATGATAAGGAAGTGTGATAAGGCGCAGACAACACAGGTTTGCTGCGACCTTATAGTTCCTCTCTCACTCACTACTCGCTGCGCACAACACAACTCAATTACGAGTCACTCACTCATTATCTTTCAAGGCGTCGTCGACAGTTCGTTGCCTTGAATGTTGCCCAACAACATGTCGTGTACAGTCTACTACTAGCCTTGGCCAAACATCGCACAAACCTTCTGTGTCACGGCCAAGTTACACTGACGCCTTGTAGATTATGCGAGTTTTAGACACAAACAAGTGCAAAACTGGAGAGAGGAATTCAGCTGACGGAAAAACAACTTCAAAACAGAGCCGTCGAGCGTCAGGACGACAAAAAATGTTTGCAAAAGATTGTCTGAAGCCAACAACAAAATCCACAAAATTAATAATTTCATTTATTTGGAAGGCCTTCGAATATTTTTGCGACCTTGGTAGAGATACACACAGGAAAGTTTGGTGATTGTGAAGATTGGGCGGGGGTGAGTGGGTCTGTACCAGTATTAAGGGCGTGCTTGTGAGGAAAAATTGTAATTTTATATTTGTATGAAACAGTGTTAGTTTGCAGATGTTTCTTGGGAGTACATTTTCCTCTTACAAAAATAATTAGCTCGACCAGTTTTCCCATAATGGCACTTCAAAGTCAACATTTGCACGTTTTTAGTTCTTATAAGCAGCAAAAACCAATGGACGTAATGGAATGGAGAAATACGAACAGAAACTACATGCAACGGGCTTGACATGTTTTAAATTAATTACAGAATATTTTTATTTCAAAAAATTGCTACAAAAAGAGAATAAATAAATTTCAGGATATTTTTAAAGGCAAAAATATTTTCTAATGGATTTTAATACATGGCATGCAGTAGCCCGCGACTTTTAGTTTACGTGAGAATTTTTTCATTTCATTATGTAAGAATTAAAAATTTGGAAATTTTGACTTTGAAGTGCCATTATGTGAAAACTGTCTGAGCAAATTTTTTTCGTAATAGGAAAACATATGTACTAATAAGTAACGCCTACAAAACTAACACTATTTCATACAAATATAAAATTACGATCATTTCCATCCCAGCATTCACATGCAGTGATTTCAAGTAACCCTGAAAATTTAATTTATCACTGCTCTACCCCGCTTGGAATACTGCACCACATGGATAATCTCTCAAATCTTCCGATTCAGCTATGGACGTCAAGATCCTGGGTTCGATTGCTGAGTAAGTCATGAACACACTATCGTCTTCAGGATTTAAAATCTCCTTACTTTGTCAAGCCTGGTTAAATTTAAATTTATTAGTGTCTCGTCTAGCGGAAGAATTTTTCCCTGTGCAAACTCACCCATTAGAAACCACATGTAGTTTGTAATCTGTAGTAGGGTTAACCTTGACTGGAGTAGACCGTGTAGGAAGGCGAGAGATGGGTGGTTGTAAATCATGAGCGTGTAAGACGCGCCACGCTGCGGCCAGTCTGGCCACAATTAGAACGTTCCTCTCATTTCCGCCGCGTCTTGCCGGCCGGCCGGGTTAAAACAAGACCTCCTCGGTCGTCTATTATTAGCCGCTGTGGGAGCCACTGTTTACTGGACCCAGTATTTTTACCCGTCGTCTTAGCTCTGACGTCACGCAACTGCCCCCTCGACATATCGTGTATTCTCCCCACACACTGTGTGAACAATGTTTCATGGCTCACGAGCGAGCGACACTGAGGCCGCTGTCACATAGGCGCGACACGACGGGCGCGGTGCCAGAATAAAAATTCTCGTTATTGCGAACACTAGTTTGACTACTGTATACGAAATTGTAAAGCCACTTACGTATATTATAATAGTACAAAGGATATTCTGCACTGTTCCAACCTGGTCTAATAATACAGATCTGCTAGGTCGGTGACTGAAATATACCGTTTGTACAGACTTTGCCGATTTTTTTAATAGGTCGCCAACATAGTACTCGTAAGAATTTACATACGCTCGGAAAAAACCGTTTAACAGCCAGTGACTAAGTAGATCCAATCACGTGACCAATATTACCGAGTAGGTTATGCCTACTACCTTCCCGTAAACGTTTAAAGTTAACTAATAGCATAATCTACGATTGTTGTTTTGCTGTTTTACCATAATGACTTCCAGTAAAGTGTAGCTTTAAAATGATATTTTTAGCCTTTAGTTATCTACCAAACACTCTTTAGATGGGATCTTGCTAATTGTCGAATAACAAATTAGAACATTATTTACAGGGGGGGGGGTTGGGTTCGATTCCCGGCTCGTGTAGCATGGCCAGGCTCGCACCCCCCCCCCCCCCGGCTCGCGCACCGCTTCCCCGCGTACATAAACGCACAGACACTTATAGCTTACAGTAACACAATTTGCTTGTCTACTTAGTAAAGGTGGACACAGCTGGTTCCGGCCAGTTCGACCAGGATCGTTTAACTGAGACCATGAAGATTCGTTTAGTGAACGGCTTCCTGGAACAAGCACAACGTTGTTACCGCCACGCGCCTTCGCGGCAGAAGAAACAACAAAGAATCGGAAGACTTGTACGCGAGAACAAGAACGGCTTAAGGGTGTTCAAGTGCGATAAAATCATAATTTTATAACATTTGCTTGTTACGCTGCCATGCAAATAGTAAAAATCAACTGACCTACTTGAATAAAATAATTCACTGTGATATTACATCCCATGAGCTATGCAATAAAGTATTTAAAAGACCATGACGTAATATTTTGAGTTTTTTTGAAAAATAGCAAAAGTACAGGAAAAAAGTTGAAAATTCAGCAATTTTTTTAAGTACAAAAATAGTTCATGGAATTTTTTTTTTTTTTAATGTTTTACTACGTAACCCGTGGCATGTTAGTTCACTGTCAATTATTTCACTTACGTAAGTCAACTGGTTTTCCCTATTTTCATGGCAGCGAAACGTGCAAATTTTGACTTTGACGCACCGTTATGAGAAAACTATGCGAGTTGTTAGTATGTTCCGTAAGAGGAAATTGTACTCACAAGTATCGTCTACAAAACTAACAATATTTCATATAAATATAAGATGATGATTTTATCGCACTTGAACACCCTTAAGGTGGCCGCTTGCCGAGCAGTGAGCAGAGCTTCGGCCGACACAAGTTTATTCAAGAACTACTCAACGTACGTAGGAGACGTCAGCTTAGAAATAGCATTCAAGAACCTCACATGCTTGTATACCTTTTACATGTCCTCAATTAATCTTTAACGCTTATTTCTCGTGACTGAAAATTACGGAAAAAATGTTTCGGTGCTTTTAAGATATGATAATCTTTATTCAGGCGGATACAGTACGACTTTAACTCAAGTATTACCTCATAAAATGATAGGGTCATCTATAAATTTCGCTTAGAGACGAGCTATCGTCGAGAGAGCTGACCGTCAGATAAGTGCCTTTGAAATTTTTTTCAAAACAACATATTTTCATATCAAAGAATTCCTACATTGTTTTATACAAAATGTAATATAGTTTGTATCTAACTTTTTTGGCAGAAATAAACTTTAAAGTTTGTAAATTTTTTGCATGCGAAGTGTGACGAATTTTGTTATGAAAATAAACCAAAATTAAGGTTATTTTTTATATACATTTGCTCATCGTATGACTGATCTAGTCTTGAATTTTTGAAAGTACTCCGTTAAAAGTTTTGTGTCTTCCGCACCAATATGAAAAAAAATTAGGCTACCTAACATGGGCTTTACACCTTCACAACAACATCCCGTCCTTGTACGAAGTTTGTTTTCTTTTCGTAAACTGGCACAATGGACAGACACACTTCGTAAGGAAGGTGCGTATTTACGAACGAATACGTATTTTGAAGCACGAGGTAGGAGCTGGGAGAGCAATGACTGTACGATGAGTAACAGGCGAGAAGCAAAGTGCAGAGGTCAACGCCTAGTCACCAGCTTCCCTCCCAGCACGGCGCAGCGACGTGGAAAACAAGACATTCCTCACGACAAGCGCTTCTCACGACACACACGCTAACAAAGCCACGTAGACAACCCACGTGACGAGCGTTCTCAATCCTGTCCCAGTTACGACGATAATAGTTTACCAACCAGACGAAAACAACACTGGATATCTCTCGAGAAGTAAATGTCAGTGCTCTGGCAGCGATGGGAATTATTGGAGGACTTTGACTGTTAGCAAATGGCAAACGTTCTTATTCGACTCTAAGTTACGGCAATATAACTGACGCCCTTTCTCACGCACGTGTACCGATACCACTGTTTAAGAAATAAACCTACTTAAATGGTAGTATATATTTTCCCCCAATATACAAATTAAAATAGAACATTAATTGATAAAGGTTACAACGGTAACACGTAGGGCTCGCATTCAGGAGGACTCAGATTTGATTCCCGGCTCCGGCCATCCTAATTTCGGTTTTCCATGGTTTCCCAAAATCACTCCGTGTGAATGCTGGAATGGTTCCGTAACAAAGGCCATGGCCGATTCCTCTCCCAGTTCCTGTCATTGTACTTAGTTGTTATTACCGTCTCTAATGGCCTCGCTGTCGACGAGACGTGAAGTCCACTTAACCTTACCTTAATAACATAAACTTTCCATACAAGTTGAAGACTCTGCCTTTACATTTAACTTTAAGATTTAACATAAACCAGCTTGCGACAGCTGCCGTCAACTATTGGGAGACAATTGTATCATGTACAGTTTCGTACACGCCAGTACACTTGTGTGGAAAATTGCCGAATATTTATTACAGTTAATTAAGCGAATGCCAAAAATTTGTGTCAATCGTAGCAAGTCTGCTCATGTTGTGGCAAATGCAATTCAACCTTTCACAAGTAAATTCATAAGTACAAATATTAAAACAATTAATAGCTACTGTTCAGTGTCGAAGCTTGCAGTGTTATAGAACAATCAACTACTCTGAGTCGTGTGTGGAATATTAGACTGGCAGACTCTCGAGTCAGTAGTATGTAAGAGACGAAGATCGAATGCCCCAATAATACACCTTGGTCTCAGCAACTCACCTTCGTTGGTTGTGACCAGAAGGTGCATTAAGGGCGTTCAAGTGACAAAAATGCATAAATTTATATTTGTACGCCATAGTGTTCGTTTAATAGACGTTACTTGTGACTACATTTTCCACTTGTAAAAATTGTTTAGCTCTCATAGTTTTCCCTTAGCGGCGTCTCAAAGTCAGAATTTGCAAGTTACGGTCAGGAATAACAAAAACCAATTGACTTTTACTTGAATAAAATAATTTATACTGAAATTAAATATTATAGGACATATGCTAAAATATTTAAAACCACACAATGAAATTCCTTTGTACATTTTTAAAAATTCTGAAAATGACCACAATTTACCTCATTCACGATATGAAAATATAAAATTGTGAATTTTTGCCACGTCAACTCCATTAGTGTCATGTGTTCAAAGTGTATGGTCGGATTAGTACAGAGCTTGCCTTGGAACACGGCCACGATTCGCCACTGCTGCTATTTAGTAAATGAAAACAAGAGAAGTCCACATCCAGCTTCATATTCATCATAGACTAGTGCAGAAGCTGATGTACTGGAAAGGTCAATTTTTTATTTATAAGGGTTTTGGGAGAAGGGGGAGAGGTATTGTGTACACAGTTGCGAGGGTGTCAAAGAAAAAAAGTTCAACAGAAACAGTAAAGAGAGAGAGAGAGAGAGAGAGAGCGTATGTATACGATGACTGACTGCATAAATAAATAGACTTCTGACAGTGTTTACTCCGTCAGCTACCCGAGCTTCGATCCAGTGGACGGAACAAATAGTCACTTCCAGTTTGCAGTTACGTAAATGTTTACACTGACTTCTTCCTTTGTTACAAACTACCCTTTACTATTTCTTTCCCCTTCACAACAACGCAGTCAGTGTCACCGAACACTGTTTTCAATTACATGAATCTGTGTTTGTTGCCATTCAGTTTCTAATACATTTTGTGTTCTTTAGTAAACGTAAAATGGGAATATGTTACAACTCTACATGATAATTCAGAAGAAATTAAATATTACTTTTTTTGGAGGCAATTAGTTACGGATATTGATTAAATTCCACGACGGGGCGAAACGAGTGTGTTGCTGCCGATCTGTTGGTTCAATTTGTAGACACGTGACATCAATGAGTCGACGGTAGAACATTCTCGGATTACGTAAATACCACATTCCAGCTGCTAAAGATCAAGGGCGTCTGGAACCTGTGTGTGTCTTCACAGAGTGGTTTTAGGCTGGAGTAGTACGCTCCAGCAGGAAAACAAGCCAGTATATCTCTGGATATCAGTATATCTCTGGATATCATACGTAGGCATTACTATATCACGCTAGTCGCAAGTATGCAAAATATACAGTTGTAAATAAAACAACATAAAAGGGTTTTCAAATTACCTGCAATGTTCCTTAAAATTACGCTAATTAACCTGTTTATTTTGTAAGCCGCAATGGAAATCGGGTTTTTTTACAGCTCAGCTAAAAATTAAGTGCTACAAATATTTAAAAATGGAGTGAAAGTAACTTTAAAACATAAATGTATCGACATTGTGCTAATGTGGAAATAAAAAAAATTCTGATTACTGATACAAACCTACCATTTAATTTTACGAAACTATTGATGAATACCCCAGTCTGCCAACAAAGTTGACAAGAAAACCGAATATCTCAATTACAAGATATATGTTACAGAAATGAATACTGCATATAAAAAAACTGAGCTAATCAGAAAGGAATCAACCCAAAAAGTAATTTGAGATAGTCATATATTAAGGGCGTTTCGTGGCAAAAATTCAAAATTTTATATTTGCTTAGCATATTGCTAGTTTTATAGACATTACTTGTGACTACATTTTCCACTTGTAGAAATTTTTTAGCTCTCATAGTTTTCCTATAGCGGCATGTCAAAGTCTGAATTTGCAAGTTACAGGAACATAGGTTTAACAAAAACCAAGTGACTTACTCTAATGAAATAATTTACACTGAAATTAGATATAATGGGCACTATGCTAAAATATTTAAAAACACAGAATGGAATTTCTTTGTACTTTTTAAAAAAAATTCGAAAATTACGAAAATTTACCTCATTTGTTGCAATTTTTAAAAAAGACAAAATAACTTTGTTTTGTATTTTTAAATCATTTAGCACAGTGCCCATTATATCTAATTTCAGTGTAAATTATTTCATTCGAGTAAGTTACTTGGTTTTTGTTAAACCTATGTTCCTGTAACTTGCAAATTCTGACTTTGACGTGCCGCCATGGGAAAACTACGAGAGCTAAAAGATTTCTACAAGTGGAAAATGTCGTCACAAGTAACGTCTATAAAACTAACACTATGCCAAGCAAATATAAAATTTTGAATTTTTGCCACGTGAACACCCGTAAGTAGGAAAGGTCCAAAATATATTCTAGACAAAGAACAAGTATTGCATCATAGTATTTGAAGAAAAATAAAAATCCAGAAACGACGGTTAACAAAAGATTTGGACACACAAGTAAACTTTCACCTTGAATATGTCAGCGGGTTAGTAACCTTCTGCCTAGTTCCGAACATAACGTTATCTTCACGGCAAACCCAATTCTCAGTGGAATTAACCGGAAAACTAGTCATGCGATATGAAAATGCCTTGATAACAATGGGACATGCAGGAAACTTGTTTATTATATGGTCACCGCTTAGAGTCGCAAAGTAAAATTGGCTCGGCGGGAATCTTGCACGCTAGATTGGCGCTTGGCTCGTTGTGGCGACACACATTTGATGCGCGCTTCAAGGTCGCCCTTATAACTACATTACTTCTCAGTCTCTTAACGATCATGATCATTGACGCTAAGTGGGTCCAATCACAATCACGAAGCCCTGCCAAATTCAATAGCGTTTATTTACATTTTGAATTATATTAGGTAGAGCTCAGTTGCCATTCAATACGACGTATTTAAACAAAAACAATTTCTGCGTTGTGTAGAGAAAAATATTCCTACAGGAATAAAAATAAGCGGAACAAATCTGTAATATTTCGAGTGTTTTGGGGCATGGCAATACTTACTTGCTAACAGTTTTCAGGATATTGGAAACGCATTATATAAGAGCCTATAGCAATGCGGGCCTCACAGATATGAACGAAAAATCAATGGCAGCATATATGTAGGTTGTATAAGTCCCGAGCCACATGGAGCTGGAAGAGACAGAGCTGTGACGTAGCTGTAGATGCTTTACAAAAACGTCTAGAAACAGGAAAAAACACGGCTCCGTAGAGCTTTGCTCATCCGTTCTCCGCAAGCCTCCATTCTCTTGTTTTTCCCTTACCATGTGCCAATTACTTTAAATTAGTTTAAAATAAGAGTGAGTGATATTGGTCAGCGCTCAACACCGAGGTCTTCAGCACTGGTGAGAGGCGACATGGTGTGAGTATGGAGGGGATGGGGAAACGGGAGATCCCGAGAAAACCCACCCGACCAGCGGCATCGTCCGACATGATTCCCACACTTGAAAATCCGGAGAACTACCCCGCCGGGAATCGAACTCGGATCGTCTTTGTTGGAGGTGAATGGTCTGACCCTTCGGCCACCGCGTTCGACCCCTGGTTTCGGTCATCCTGATTTCGGTTTTCCAGAGTTTCCCGAAATTACTCCGGGTAAATACTGGGACGGTTCCTTCAAACAGGCCCTGGTTGACGTCTTTCCCCTCCCTCCCCCTTTTTTGTTTCTCTATCAAGGCGTTGTGCTGTTCGAGAGGACGTAAGAGAACCACAATAAATACTTATAAACGCCTAAGGAACAGAAAATGAACGACCACTGTATAGGAGAACACACTTTTTAGTTACGTCAGACCACGGAGCTAGTGACATAACGACACTCAAGAACAAACTTTCATCATATTCAAATACATATTCATGGGCAGGAAGGAAGGAAGGAACCATCCATGGCTTCATGTTGTGTTGATACGTGCTGTGTTTGTAAACTCTGCGGCAGGTGATGCATGGCGGCCCAGGTAGGCAGTCACACACACGTGCGAGGTCGCCGTGTTGCCTACCAAAGCAGGGGACAGCTCGCCTCATCACTGCGTCAAACTCTTTTCCTAATACAGCTGCCTGAAGATTACGTGTACTTAAAACAACTGTGAAGAGATGCAGGTTTTGCGAGTCAGTATAAAAAACGAACAAGCATAGAAAACAGTTTTGGCAGAGTGCCGTATTTACAGGCAGCAATCATTGTCGCCAAAATTTCATACGTTTGGTTCACGTGCTCAGAAAGTTGGCAAAACCTGTTACCTTATATTTTTCTCCATATTGGCAAATTTTAGCGTTACTTTCAGCCACACGTCCTCTTAAAATCACTTTCCTAAATAAAGACTGGAAGTAATTAGCACATAAATATATGCCCGTCGAATTGCAGGTATGTTTGATGACTAAGTATACTGTGAAATGAACTTGCACGTGAAAGCAAAACATTCAAGCGCTTCGAACTAATAACCACACAACTGTTATGACACGTGCCTTCGTCAAACTTCATCAGCAGTGTTTACATTTAAAAGTCCTGTATGGACGCTGGAAATGAGTGATGTTTTCTATTATTAGTTCCAAGTTAAGATTTTACTTTTCAGGTAATTTTAACGTGACTGGTATGCATACCGTAAAATGGGCTGAATAGGAACAATGGGATGAACAGGAACACAATTACAGAGCAAAGTTTTCAGCATAACTCTGATTTATAAACTGTGTTTTTAGTTAGGCAAGATAAAACAGATCACAGGTAGTAGGTTTATCATAATATAATTTTTATTTGAGGAAAAAATGTAAGCCAGAGACTTGTTTCCCTATTTACCCCGTTTTAAGGTGCACGTTTCTAAGGCCCAAACATGTTACAAATTCTTCTTCCATCTCCCCAAAAATGAGCATTGACGAGGAATACACCAAGACTACGTGATTTACGGTACTTGGGAGACATCAGATACGACACAATGGTACAACAAGCCTTGTGACTGGTGGCCAAACAACCTCTGTGTTGTTCCGTGTGGTGGTATTTGTTTCAGCAGCACGCCTCATTATCTCTTAATAAACCCACCAGAGCGAGCACCTTGAGGCCACGGCCAGAGTGGGCATACTTGACCTCTGTGACCTACTTCCCTAGTTTCATACCCACTTTCCTTAGCATTAACCATCGCGGCGCCCTGGCAGATCGATGATCTTGCAACCATGGGCTCTGTTTCCGCGAAGACTCCGTGTTGGCGCCAGAGTCGCTCATAGTCGCACTGTGTGTATTCACTTATAATTTAATTGCTGCTTGTTCTGTGCCTCCCTCTCACCTTCACGCCTCTCGCTGAACTAACCACTGGGGAGGAACACTCTTGCACGTCCAATTAACACGAACACGAGTGTTCTGGTTCAAGGACCTCCGCTAGCACCTACTGCAGACGGTCTGTGCAGCCACGTCGAGTTAGAATAAACGAAGGTAATCTTCACTCCTGTTACACACAACTCTGCTAATGATCAAACAACACGCACAAGGTAGCCTATATATACACACAGGATGTTAATGAACGACGTTTAAAACTCTCCGTCACGCTGTAGGAGATCCTAAGACGAGTAAAATGATACAGGACACTTGGTGTCGCAAATGCTGGGAAGTGCCTGAAAATCTACCACACAAGTTGTGGTACGTGATGTTCAAAATCTGTGTTGATGTAGGAAATAATTATTTTTGAGAAGTCAACAAGTGGATAAACGGGCAGATCTGACAGTTAATCGGGCCGCAGATATGCATTAAAAAATACTATCCTCCCGCTGAAGCCCATTCGGTTTGACTCCGTTGGCGTCACCTGCATACTACCTCTACCAGACTAGTGATTCCTGTAGTACTGTGGTCCTAACTGCTAACACAAGCACACGCCAAGATAGTAGCTGGAGTGAATGGGGAAATGTTATGAAATGCGCCAGTTGTTGCCACATTCAAACGTAGTACTCATACGTTCATACCTCACAGACAACAACTTATATACAGTTTTTTCAGGCATTTCCCAGCATTTGGGATAACAAGTGTCCTGTATAATTTTACTCGTCTTAGCATCCTCTACAGCGTGACAGAGAATTTTAAACGTCATTCATTAACGAACTGGTGCCAACTTGCGACTGTGCACCCCGGTGGATGACATTAAACGCGGTCCTACAATGGAGAGACGCCGGAATGAGTACGAGAGGGGCGGGGCAAGAGATCCCCGAGAAAACCCACCGATCAGCGACATCGTCCGGAACAATTCCCACGTGCCGAAAGCCAGGTACCGACCTCGCCGGGGATCGAACCCGGATCGCCTTGGTTGGAAGACCGAGTGGTCTGACCACTCGGCCGCCACGGCCCATCGTCCAAGGTAGTGATAAAGTATAAACGGAGAGGGAATTTTTCTAAAACAAAATCTATAAATGCATGGGAACAAAACAGATGCTACGTAGATGGATATTATTGCAATAGGTTTCCTAAACGTTGGCTGGATGATACGTACAACAGAGTGTTTATATAAACTCTCAACTCCCTCACTCGTGTTCTCGGACCCTTCAACAACTCTCCACTACACACGTATTTCTCTGTTGAACTGATAATTCTGGTGAAAGCTGCTATTTTATGGGAAAAGCTGCGATGGTAAATTTGGTATCCGGTTTACATACATATTTATCTTTATGACGAGAAAACCACACCTGCGAAAGTCGAGAGAGGATCTAGATTTTCCACTGCGGGCGGGGGATAGAGGGGGGTTAATTTTTTCCATTCAGAAGGTGTTAGTCAAGTCTTTTAATTCAATGGAGGAAAAAACAGTATAATTTTAAGAAATACAGTATTAAATCTAAAATAAATGTTTAGTTGTTTTTTTTTTGTCGTCTATGCGTTTCTCTACCCTTTATCCAGTTGCTATGAAACTTTCGCGAATAATTATGTATGCGCCCCCCCCCCACATAAATGGAAATTTGGGCGGGGGGAGGGGAAGGGTGTGAGGAAAGACTTCGGTGAGTCGAGCGTGCGTCCGTCATAACTTCTGCCGAAAAAATTATACTTTTGGAGGAAGGGAGGGTCAAAACGGGGTCCAAGGGCAGAAAGTGGTCCCCAAAAATTTTAGTAAAAAATTGGAAAAAAAAAAAAAGAGCATCGCAACACATACCGGGACAGGTAGTAATCAATAAACGAAACTATTTTAAATAACTGTGACATTATTTCATTTTAGTTCTGAACCATTCACAGGACGGTTTCGTGTAAATTTAGGGCGAGGGGAGCAAATGATGGAAGAATTTATAATACTTTTCAAATTTTAATATATACAACGGGTTTACAAAAAAATTTCACTGTCTGCAAACTTAAAAAGAAATAAAAATGCGTACATTTATTTGTTTGTAGACTGTGTTCTTTAAACATTGAACAAGCTTTTCGCGTTCGACGAGTTCGCGGAATAAATTACAATATTATAACGCAAGTTATGATATTTCCACATGAGACCTGGCAACTATTTTCAAATTCGCATAAATTAATGAATACTTTCATTGTTAATGAATTACTTTCACGAAAACATTAACTAGAAACGAGGCCGTCAGTGAAGCGAGGCTCCGCAGTACGGCCATTAACACAATACAACCATCTACTGCCACTGATCAACGTACACAAGCAGGGTGGGTACAACTCTGGGTACGAGGAGGGGGGACATACCTTCAAAAGTAGGTATACCCATACCCAAATAAAAAACAGTGATTCGGGGAGCTCCCCTTATAAATCTCGATTTTAAGGAGTAAAATGGTGCATTCAAAGAATTTATTAACCTAATAATTTAATAACATCACTTAAAGAAGTTGTAATATTTTAAGGCTTAACAATGCTATAAATTGTTAAGGGGACCAGGGAACCTTGCTGTATAAAAGATAATCGAAGGCCATTGGAACACGTCTGAAGCGGAATCATCTTTGAAGATAAAAGGAAATTCAACACAACTACACAACGTAAAACATTATTTACAATATAGAAACATAAATTTTAACATCAAAATGTCTTATTCTAGCTTAGTTTTGTTCTCGTGTATTTTTGGAGGTTAAACCAACATGGCGGACATTCACAAACTGCTTTGCTGTGATTGGTCGCTGTCCTATGCGTACGCACAAGAAATGAAATGTTACAATTTCCTATGTCAGCATCTCCATACACACGACCACAGTTTTGGTGCTGTGAATCGGTAGGTAAGAATCCGTAGAGGTTAGTTCTTGTGCGAACGACGTATGTTCTATGATTACTGTTATGTTATCAATTGTGAACCCACCATTATACTGTACAGACATGCACGCACACGGAGCACAGATTGTACCATCACTGCTGGTCAACGCACAACATGCAGCGACAGATGTCTATAGAACGGTTTCAAACCGGTCCTTCAAGCTGGCTGGCTGTCTGACGCGACAGCTGGCTTCCCTACCAGCTCCTCAGTAAAAACAACAAGAGGATACTCATAATTTAGGGTTCGTAGAACACAAAACATTGCGGAACATTTAAACACCACTAAGGCTCGGTTTCAGTCGCCATATTGAATTTTATTATTTTTAGCATTTTTTGGAATTCTAAGAAGAAAAATGTTAAATATACGATTATACCTCAAATTCTATTTACTTTTCGCTACAGTACAGACCTTGCGATGTAGTTGTTAACTTATAATTACACTGCAATAAGCGTGGCAAATTTTTTTATATTCATAATTTGTCCGAAAAATTACGACCTATTGTCATGCTTCTATTGTAGCTCAAGGTAAATAGCATTTGCGGCATAATCACCGATTTCACATTTCTTTTCTAAGAATTAAAAAAAACAACCTAAAATAATAAAATTCAATATGGCGACAGAAACCGAGCCTTAACGGAGCCACTCTTATAAGATCAACGTAGCAATGGTCCAGGGCTTCCAGTTGGAACACTTTGACTGCCAGTTGTTGGTAGCTTACTCTGCTACCTGGTGTCGAAGCTGGTGAATGTTTTTGGTCTTTATGTTGCGCGTTATGACGGTATATCTATTGTAGAACAGAATATTATGGTACGCCTAAATTGCGAATGCTAAACAAAGTATTTGAAGTAGGTTTACAAATAGTTTTACTATGGGTTAATTTAGTTTAAAAAACTATAGGTTATACTATTTTCCTGCTTATAGCAGTACGGCGGTGTTTCGGGGTTTTGCGATTGATAACTGATAATTTGTCACCTTCGGTAGTTTACAAGCAGCGAAACACTAAAACGTCACAGATTGTGAGCACAAAATCACGCGACGATTTTGGTATCAAACATTTCCAGTCGGAATACGGCCTGAAAACACTGCTCGGAATTATCTTCATCCCGCGGTACATCCTTCCATGACTCAAAATCTATCAACATTGTCAGTGATGAGTCGGTCGAGTGACATAGGTACATTTTTATTAACTTACAACGTCAAATGTGTTATGAAGTTGCAAATAATAATTTTTATCTACAAGAAAAAATTAGGAAATATACGTATTTATACACTGTACAATTTTTCTACATTGCGAGCCTGGATGTTATTTATTTCCAGTATGAGTTCGAATAAGATTAAGGCGAGTTCTGTATACAATAGGGAAAGCTTAAGTCGCGCTTAAATGAAGGACGTACAGTAGTTTCAATCTCCAATAAAATATCGTGCAGAAGTAGTGTCGCTAGACGGAAACGAATTTTGGCTAAAGAAAAATTAAAATCTTTTTTACACCAAGGAATCGCGGAAAACTAACAAAAAATAAATTGTGTAGTTTTTCCTCGGATCAGGTATGTTAAAATTCCTTCAAAATAAAAATAATTGAAAAATAATTAATTGTATGTGATACTATCATTCTACTATCTGGAAACAGTAGTGATCACGCACGCCTCAGCTTTGAAAATACTTCGCAAAGCAATTGAGAGCTGAAAAGTTCATAATGAGGTGTATCAAAAGTCAAGTTTAACAAATCCACATGTCCTATGTTATCTCGGAACTATCTTCAACGTACAAGAGCAGAAACTGGACTGTATCGCGGGTCGACGGGCTTGCAACTCGACTGCCGATTGTCGAAACTGTCTCTGTGAAACCTACGCTCTCGTAAAAAGGTCACTACGCCAGGATTTCGTCGTAGTTTGTGGTTTATGCCGGCTCACTAGGCACGCTTACCTGCCCGAAATTCTAGTCCACCATAAATCTGCTCGCTGAAACAATCTGGTGTTTCAGTGACTATGATTTTACCTTTCATGAAGTACAGTGCCCATACAGACGCCGGTACCTTTCGGATTAAACTGACCTAGCGTGAAGCTTTTTTACCCTCTGAAGGCAATAAAATAAGGGAAGAAATATGGGCGAGGCTGGTAGCACGGAGCACTTAACATGTACGTAGTGTTTTCGTAGTAAGCCTAGCTTCTTGTAATGAACTTTAGCTGGTAACCAAGAGTGTTTATTCGTGAAATGTAAGGCACAAAGTCTGAAAAAAAAAAAAAAAAAAAAAAAAACTATTTTTAACAATTCTATAATAAGGAGCACCGAAATATGTTACTAATAAACGTTCCGCCTGTTTTTTAATTGCGAAATTCGGAATAATTTCAGCAATTTCTCATTAAAAAAACAGGTGTGGCATGATACAATGCGCTCATGAGCCAGACGAGGATAACGATTATTGAAATACGTAGGAATCTTGAAGGGAAAAAATCTAGAAAATACTGTGCAACCATGTTGTTCGATGCGTTCGTCACAGAGTAATAAATAATAGTAAAAATATAATAAATCGTTACCTAATAATATAATAATACGAATATTTTAAATAGTGCTTCCGTTGTTACGAGTTAGTTGGGCCTGGGGCCAGAGACGTACTGTAGCGTGGTACAAGAAGTATATTTTCTTGTGTAACTATTTAAAGTGTTTCCAATGCGTTTGTGCGTGTCAGTTAACCTATCGCGCAGAAATTTTCTGATAGTAAAATTATTTTCAAATCAAAACACAAGTATTTTTTTAATTCGTTTATTATACAGGCCTTGATATTATCATATTAAAAATTTAAAAAAATTGCCAGTTTTCCATTTTTGTAAATTTTGTGGTTTCTAGACCTTATTTGTCTAAAAGCAGTTTTAAATTATTTACTCGCAAGTAAAGTATACTAACGCATAGTGCTATATAAAAAAGTCCGCTGATAAAATACCAACTTTGCAAAAAATTTTTATTGAATTTTGATGAGTAGTTCAGATGTTATTGACGATTGAGTATTTCAGCCGTCCGCTCCACGTCGTACCTTTCCATACCCCTTAACGAATAACATGCCGCTAAAATGTAACACTCGTGAACAACTGAATACAATGACGTCATCAATAATCGATTATAATTGATCGTAAACGTATTTGTGTCTGTTAGTTGAGTTCAGTACAGAGAAACATATTTTCTGATATTTGTGAGCTGCTTATTGTCATTCCTACTCCAAACACAACAACCGGTGTTTGACCTCATGCTAGTTATTAACCTAACAAGATACATGCTAACGGTTAAAACAGAATCGAGTCCCAGGAGAATCGATCATTCTCTTTACACCAATTTAACCAACACTGACAGTTGAGCGTTTATTTATGCTACAGCAACGAAAATGAATTATCCTGCAGTATTTTAATGTCAGTAAACTGGTACTGTTGGTCTAGTTGGGGCGGCGGCAGGTTATCGACGGGTTTGGGCCGCATGCCGGTCAGGGCAGCGACTCCAAGCACCGTTAGGTACGGGCCGACCCTCGACAATTCTTTCACACGAACTGTACCCCTTCTGAAGAGAGGAGGAGGGGGGGCACCTCGACTACTTCGCAACAAACAATCAGGTTCTCGCAGTGGGTGGTGGTGTTGTCTGCCGAGACACCATGCCTTATTCTTGACCTTGTATGTATCTATATATAGTTGGTTCGAGTTAAAGTGAGTACTCATAAAAGCCCTGCTAAAGTTCTATTTCCAGTCAATTCGTATCCTTCCGCGCGTAACTGTTCTTTATAACGACGGGAAATATCTAACCTCTCTGGACACATTACTTGATGTTTGCGCACGTAAAATACAACATGCAGTCAGTATTAATGGACACAGTTTAATTTAAAAAGTTTATTAATTACATAAAATACAATTTTGTCGATTTAGGTTGATTTGGTTTCTGTATTGTTAAATTTAAATAGGAAAACACACGGGACTATATTGCGCAATTTCGCTGCCAACCATACAGGCAGTAAGGCAACTATAGATTATGTTGAATTATATACAGTAACGGCTAGTGATATTTTTCAAAGGTTAAATTTTTAGAGCTCACTTTATCCCTATTTACCTATAATTGCTGTGGTCCTTCAAGAAGGAAGCGTAAAGGCCATTTTACACGATCAAATATTTATTGAAATCAATTTTTTGAATTGAATTTATTGAATAGCACGACAATTCAAGAAATTTGATTCAATACACACTGAAAGTACCACTTGAAAAGTTATCACACAATTTATAAGCAAATTATACACAAAATAAATAATGTAGCTATTTTATAGTTAAATTACTAACCCTGCACGACACAAAAAATATTTATTTTAGCCAGTACAAAATTTCTCATTATTTCTGTATATATTATTTAAAATAAATAATGTTCGTAATTACTTTTAATACGGTATATTTCGCATTCAGAATACAATGGATATGTTATTTGAATTAATATTGTTTGGAAATCCTCTTATCTGTTCTTAGATATTTTGATTCAAGAAAATTTCAAACGTGTTCGAAACGAAAATATTTGCCGAAATTCATGTCATTCAATAAATTGAAAGATAAAATGGACACGGTTATGATGTCGGCATGGCGTCACATGACATTCAAGAAATTGAATTCAATAAATTTGAAATCAAATTAAAGCAAAATTTCATCGTGTGAAAAGGTCTTAATATTATCGTTAGTGGTATATTCGCTGTGTTGTTCAGTTTACAACACGGCCTTAGGAGAACAGGTCTGGACACTTGTCTGTGAAAACTTGACCCCTAGTTGACTGCTAATGTATGACATTGCCACTGGCGCGCTGGTTTGCAGTGGTGGGGGTTTGGCACGGATAAAATAGGCGTTACTGATGTTTGCTTGGTTGGAAGCAATATCGTGGTGGTTGCAGAAAACGCTCATTTCAATTAATGCTTCTTTCATCATTGGTAACACAAAGAAACAAAAAATTAAAGAATAGTATGTTTTTTGTAATACGTTACAAATGATTGACCAGAAACCTTGTCTATTTTCCTATGTTAACACGCAAATATTCGACCGCTCCAAATCAGCACGCCGGCGGCAATATCATCAACTATCCGTCAACAAGGGGTCAAACAAAATACCTTGACAAATAGGCGAGTGTCCGGACTTGGTCATCTAAGGCCGTGATCTACAATCATTTCAGTCGCCGTATTCATATGTGTTGTCCTCGTCTTTGCCCATCATTGTCGTCATTTTCATACACCTTTCGTCCTTGTATGTTTGGCTTCCCTTTATTTTTATCTGGTTTTCATTACATACCGACAATATTCATATTACGTAATTACTTTCAGGTGTGTTGACTATAGCCATGTCTGTCTTCCTTGGTGGTTTCTTCTTCTTGATTTGTTGCTAAATTTTTTGTGCTTATTACTTTTGTGTAACTACGTTTTTTTTTCCTTTGCGACTCAAAAACAGTCGCTAGCAATGAAGAGTGTTCAACAAAACACTTCAGTTCGTCATACACCCTTACTGCAAAAATCATTCAAAGATCCCTTCAAGAAGTTCTACATTACCTCACTTTGTTGTAGTATGAAACAATGTTATTTGTTTCTCATGAATGTTTTACTAAATTAACAACTGGTTAGTTTTTCTTCGTTTAGTTTTGTATTATAAAATTTAAGGATTTCCAAGATAGCTTTAGTCTGAAATAGCAGTTTTGGTGTATTTTTGTGCAGTAAACTCATACTAATATTTGAGTTCATTATTATGTGTACAAAAAAACTAGACGGTAAACTACGCCATAAAACTTTAGTTAGTAAATTAACAATTTGATAGACTGGCAATGGTGGAAAATTACTTTTAATAAACCTCTAAATGGAACTCACTAAAGTTCTACGTTTTAATTTCAATTCAATGTAAGATTCAAAACTGAATAAAATTAACGGAACACGAACAGTAGCGTTCCAACTTTATTGATAATATTTACACACTGTAAATTATCGTGTATTTTTATCAATCTACCGCTGATTTATCACTAAATCATTCAGTATTCTCAAAACATTGATGGAAAATAAAAGGCACTTTAACATCCTTGTGACTAAAATAACATAACCTTCTCAACAAGTGAAACGTCCGTTAAAAATCGGCGTAAATGCTTGTGTTGTGTGCTTATGTGCGCTATGCCGATTGGAGACGGGCTTTATTGGTAAGCGGTTTAACGAGGAAGCAGTGCTGTCATTTTGGATTTATGTACTTATCACAATTCTTGTTTCAGTTACATTTCTAAAAATTTAACCTCGTTAGAGAATAAAATATGTGCTGATATAATTTCTGACGTCATAGGCAATTGTAGGTATGCTAGTTCTGTTACGGCATCTGAAACCGTCTAAAGTATTTATACAATATTCTCCTAGAGATGTTTCTTCAGGATAGACAAACACAGGCGTTCCAACAATACTAACTTTAAATAAACAACAGACAGTTTTACTCTGTGCTTTAACTTAGCAAGAATTGTAGTAATGAAACTTAAATAATATTTATTCGTAAAAATTAATGAATTTGAGTTTTACAGCTGTCCTCCCGAATGTAAAGAAAAAGTAATGATAATTTTTAATTTATTTTAAATGTTCCCGTTCTTCAGACAAAAGCTTTTTTTGACGTGGTTGCCCTTTTGCAACCAGCTGCAAATCTGCAAGTAGGTGTTCTTGAACCTGGGTGCAGTACTTAAATATTTCTATTGCTGGGGTAACTAGAACTTCTGTACCCGGTTGCTATCACTTTTGCACCTACACGGGGGGGGGGGGGGAGCTGTATAAAGGTGCAGAAGGTGCAAAATAAACGTCTATGGACCTGAATCTCAAACAACGCCAATAGAGAATTTTCTTCTTCTGCTCATTATATTATTATTATTAATGATAAAAGTAATAGACCAGAAAATGTACATCCAGTTCAAACCTGGAAAAGAGTTTTACTCATTTCTTCCAGAACGTATAGCGAGAGGTTATGTAGGACCACCTTTAATATTCCTAGTTGTTTGATTTTAAGTTTAACAGCAACGGTTCTGAAAGAAAAAATACTACAAAATTGAAAATAACTTCTAGTAATTTATCAATACTGCATCTTGTTTGGCACCCAAAGCGTTCTGTTGACGATATTAATTTACACCTTCTGCACTCGTAAAACAACCCTAGATTCTAGCTACAACATGAGAAGAAGTTGCATAAGGTACTGACCACGCGAAAAAAGTACAGGTTCATGTATGTTTATATACCGGAACAAAATATATGGTAACAGTGCCGTAACTGCAGTACGGCTGGTAAAACAGTGCCACGAGGGAAGAAGACAGATGTGTGTAGTGGTGACGTCATTCTTTATTGCTTTAATTAGAGTAGTGTATTTTCGTCCCCTCTTCCTCTTTTCTCTGCACCCTCGGGTTCTTCACGTTCTTCTCCATTATGACATTCTTAGAGCAATTGCCTAGACAACAAGAACTCCAAGTAACAAACAGGGCAGCCTGGTCCAGCTGAAAGTACTCCAGCCTCATTCACATCCACTGTGACACACTCTTTACGCGACTATAGCAGCAGTCAACATATGCAAGAGTAATCAACGTATCTTGGAATATAATAGCACGAGATAAATAACGTTACATTTAAAAAGTACTCGCGTTTTTATTTGACAATAATTTTAACTTCCGTAAAGCTCTGCACGAGAGGCTACCGGGTAGCAGTTTCAAATTAAGATGTTTGTGTTTTTGAATTTTGATTATTATATAGGTCTTGATATTATTGTATTAATAATTACAAAAATTTAGTTTTCCATTTTATAGGGTTTGTGGTCTTTTATAAAAAGCGTTTTATTTTATTTTCACTCGAAAACAAAGCATCCTACTACTGACTAGTGTAGTATATACAGTTAATGAAGTTATACGAAACGCAGTATACAACTTGACTCAATGACAGGAACTGCTAGAAGAATCGGCCATGGCCATTGGTTCGGGACAAATGACTGCTATACGATGTAGTTTAACTGAGTGACTGCACTGCAGTAGATTAGTCGACCTATCACTGAATATTTTAATATTAACTAACATGCAAGACGGTTCACATAATTGTCGTCTAATAAGGAATATCAAACGACCATGTACAGGATTTTCAGGATTAAGTGAGCCCCCTTTGAAGCTATTGTTAGTTTTTATTTTGTGCTTTGTTATGCATTTCAGACATTTGTTAATACACATTTAGCTATGTAAGTAATAAAATGACGGTTTAGATTTAACCGTACTCAAAAGTGCGCATTGTTTGATCCTGTTTGTTTTGACTTTTTTTGTTCCCATTATACACCGACTATATTTTTATTTCGGGATTACTTGTATGTTTGTTGACTACAGCCATTTCTGGCTTCAATTGAGGTGTTTCTCATTTTATCTGTTTAATTTTTTCTCTTGCTTATTTTCTTGAGATTAATCATTTTTATGTAACTGCCTATTTTCCGCGATCCAGCAACATTCACTAGTAATGTCGTATATTCAGCAATACATATCTGTTTATGCTCGGGCACAACTCAAATTCCAGGGGGAGGGGGGGTGGAGGAAAAGTAATAACTGCTGTTCTAATTTTCATTTTTTAAGAGTATTGCTTTCATAAAATACCTTTCAATAATGTGTTACATTACAAAAATAAAGAACATGTAAAATTATTGTATGTAGACAGCTTGATTGTTTAAGGTTTGTCCCTGCTTTACGGACTTAGATAAGGTGTGGCGGGGGGGCAAAATACCCTCCCCCCCTTGTTGTTGAGGTCCTGCGCTTGTGATCTATATAAATGTGCTGACTTTAACCAAACAGCGTAGGTCACTACATAGTCTGATAGAAAATTACGAGGGGACAACATATCGAACACGCGCCCCACGAACAAATATATTATATAACATTACCGGACAGTATCTGATTATTGAAAACACTTTTTTTCCTAGCGATCCTAGTGAGAAGTGTTTGATATTTATTTGTTTTACAACTCTGTTTTACATCTCTTTGTAGTGTACATATATTTTTATCCGTAAAAATTACATACTAAGTTCCACACAGAATAGTAGCTATTTTTTATTGTATACCATGGTTTGAATAATTCACCATTAGGTGGGTGATTACCATTTTTTCGCCATGCTAAATAAATTGGGGACCTGAATTCGAAACCATGCTAACGCCAAAAATTACGAAATAGCAGTAAAATGTAATATATTTTTCGTGAGCATTTATATGTCTTAAATATGTTGTTAATTAAAATATAATATTTTTTACTCCCATTAGTATCATATTTCAGACACAAATAAATGTACACAGTAAAGAAATTATCTTTTTTTTGCTAATTCTTACATGTTGGTGTTAGCACGGCTTGTAATTAAGGTTCCCAATTATATATGTCTGGTATTGTTACATAGTCATGAATATCTGCAAGGAGTATCTGGCTGTAGGAAGACTGGCGGAACAATGCACGTCGTGTCAGAGAAGGCTGTGTGGCCATGTAGGGCTGCGCCGAGCCATACCAGTGACGTCACCACTGCAGGCAAGCTCTCCCCTGCCCTCCCTCTCCCAGCACTTACCCTCGTCTACTGCACCTCTACAAGTCTTGTCGACTGTTCCCACTGTCCTATCGGCAAGTCTTTATAAGGTCCACTTTTACTTCGCTCCGTGCTGGCTACAGTCCAGTCCGGGATTTTATAGGCGGTTCGGGATAAAGTGAGCACTCGAAAAATCCTGCTAAATTTATATTTCCAGCCTATTCGTATCTTTCCGCGCGTAGTGGGCTAATGCCGGGAAATATCTAACCTCTCTGGACACGTCACTTGATGTTTGCACGTGTAAGATAAATTGTGCAGTCGGTACGAACCCATGCAGTTTAAGAAAAAAAAGTTTATTAATTATATAAAACACACATATGTCGACTTAAGTTGAATTATTTCAGCACGGTTGAATTAAAAAAAATAAAATAAAATAAACGGAACTATATTGGGCAATTCGCTGCCAACCGTACATGCAGTAAGGTAACTATTGTTAGTGTTAAATTATATGTGGTAACTGCTAGGGAATATTTTCAAAGGTTAAATATTTCGTGCTCATTTTATCCCGAAAGACTTACACTAGTAAGAGGCCTATGTAATGAATGTAAATTCCAGCGTTTGATGTACGGAGACAGTGGAGCGATAAGGTTCAGTTTGCCACACTCCACGGTAACCACTTCGCTTCTATTCGCCGCGCGCTAAAATGAAGTGCAGTTGTTATCGTTTTTTCTCTTTTTTTTCTGTGACCCAACAAGTTTATTTGTGGAAAGGCACATTTACGTTTTATTAGTCAATTTATCGCATGCTGAAGGAACGTAGTGCAATTAAGTCTAATAATGTGCCAAATAATGCAAGAGAGTGCGACTTAGTGCAAGAAAGTGCAACATAGTGCAGGAAAGTGCAACTTTTATTAGTGCACAATACGTTTACGCCACGGCCGTATGAGAACAGGTCTGGACACTCGCCTGGAAACTTGACCCCCTTGTTGTTTGGCTGCAGTTCACCAAGTTACCGAGAATATTGTGTTTTATTGGCTCTGATGTTAGGGCGGTCGGACTAAACTCCGCCCACTTCATTTCCGCTAAGATAAACAATTTATCAAAACGTATTTTCTACCAATTTATCAAATACTGTCTTCGTTCACAAATTTAAGAAAAGGCTCCAGCAATCTTTATTTTCTTTATAAATTTAACAATGGAAAATAGTGGACGGAGTTTGAGTCCGACCGCCCAGAAAACAGCGCCAAAAAGTACGACATTCTCGGTACCTTGACGAACTACAGCCAAACAACAAGAGAGTCAGGAAAAATACATTGTTAGATAGGTAAGTGTCCAGACCTGTTCTTCTAAGACCGTGGCGTAAACATATTGTGCACTAATAAAAGTTGCACTTTCCTGCACTATGTTGCACTTTCTTGCACTAAGTCGCACTCTCTTGCATTATATGGCACATTATTAGACTTAATTGCACTACGTTCCTTCAGCATGCGATAAATTGACTAATAAAACGTAAATGTCCCTAATTAACATAAGCTAGAATAACTCGACCTGACCCAACCTAACCTAACTTATCTCGACCTAACCTAACCAAATCTTACTTAACCTACCCTTTACTAAACCTAACCCTTACTTACCCTAAACCGACCTAACATAACTCGACCTAATATAAACCGACCTAACTTAACCCGACCTAACCTAACCCGACCTAACCTAACCCGACCTAACCTAACACGACCTAACCTAACCTAACCCGGCCTAACCTAACCAAACATAACCTAACCCGACCTAACCTAAACCGACCTAACCTTACCCGACCTAACCTTACCCGACATAACCTTACCCGACCTAACCCAACCCGACCTAACCTTACCCGACCTAACCTAACCCGTCCTAACTTTAACTTTATTGCACTTTTTGCTCTTTGTTGCACTAAGATACACTTTCGTGCACTATGTTGCACTTTCTTGCACTAAGGTGCACTTTCTTGCACTAACTTGCACTTTCTTGCAATAAGTGGCACTTTCTTACAATAAGTGGCACTTTCTTGAACTAAGTTGCACTTTCTTGCTCTAAGTTTCACTTTCTTGCACTAAGTTGCACTTTCTTTCACAAAGTTACACTTTGTTCACTAAGTTGCACTTTCTGGCACAAAGTTGCACTAAGTTACTTTTTCAGGCACTAAGTTTCACTAAGTTGCACTTTCTTGCACTATGTTGCACTTTCTTGCACTGTGTTGCATTTTTTCCAATATGTTGCAATTTCAAGCACTATGTTGCACTTTCTTGAACTATGTTGCATTTTTTTGCACTATGTAGCAATTTATTGCACTATGTCTCACTTTATTGCATTAAGTTGCACTGTTTTACACTAAGTTGCACTTCCACTGAGTTCCTTTACCATGTATTAAATTGACAAATAAAACTTAAACATCCCTAAATAACATAAGCTAGCCTACTCGGCCTAAGCTAACCCGACCTAACCTAACCTGACCTAACCTAACCCGACATAATTTAACCCGACATAAACTAAACCAGACATAACCTAACCCGACCTAACCTAACCCGACCTAACCTAACC
>PNEQ01123340.1:0-56382 GCA_003012365.1 Medauroidea extradentata | reverse complement strand
ATGTCGTAATTGTGATAATTATCTGGCCCTTTATTGGTATGTGGTGGGCAGTTGACAGGATTTGAGAGTGTGTAACATTGAACTGTGTGCATTTAGCACCCATTTGGATGTAGGCTTAACATTGTAACGTCTTGTATATGTAAAGAAAAGTACCTGAATATAAAGTGGTGATTAGTGATTTTGCCCGAGTTTTTCTTTGTTCAAGAATGCAGTTACTTTACCCTTGCAACCTACATCTATAAGGATAGGTAGGAGTGTTGCTGAGTCTTGCCCTGTTTGTGTGAGCTTTTCCGTGGGGTTAAGCCTTCGGAGCGTTTGTTTTTTTTTAGGCCTTCGGCTGAGTAGAGAGTATATTGGGCCTTTAACGGCTCAGGAGAACAAACTGTAAGTTGCAATATCTAGAGAAAGCCAACTAAGAGAACCCAGGGCGAGCGCTCACTACTTCAACTGCCAGGAAGTTCAGGCATGATATGGGGGTGTCTTGTAAAGTAGTTCCAGAGTTTAAACAAACGATAAAGGTCAATTTTTATTTTTGTACTTTATTCTTTGCTGATTAACACCATGGCTCTCTGGGCATCAATATCATAGGCATCACCTCTACATCAGCTCATTTGTTTTGTCGTCGTTCTGCCAACTACACACAACAGCAACGGAAGAGAGTTACGTCCTCGCAGCATGAACACCACATGCATAGCAGCAGCATTATAATAACAACAACACCTCATACACTGGGATCTCCAATTTCCCCCCACGGCTTCATTACGACGATGCTTCGTATTCACATCATATCACCCCGCACCAGCGGTAAAGATATAATTGTTAAGGGCTGACTAAAATCTCTTTACTCTTCAATATAGATGAGAGATATTTAAAACTGGTAGCACATAAAAACTGATTCAACTACAGCAAGGTTTTTTTTTCAGTTCAAGCTGAGAACTTATTTATGCTGTATTAAATTTCATCCAAGAAGAAGCAACGAGTGATGTACAAACAGTATGTTGTAGGTTGTTTGTTAAGTATCACCCAAAATTCAGTGGCCATAAAAAGTGCTTTAATTAGAACAGCAGGCAATTATGTAATGAAAGAATTGCATTAAGTAAGGTTACTTTCCTATTTACAAATACACAGAACACAGAAGAAATTAGGTGTACGTTGACCGTAATTATAGTCACAGTTAACACAGGATAACCAAAAGTAAGGTAGAACATCAATTATTTTCAACAGTGAGGTCAATAGACACAAAACTTCACCAATGGATTTAAAAAAAACCTATTCTGCCATTTGCTGAAGAAATGTTGGGGAACCACGGAAAAAAAATCATAATGGCTAGAGCTGGTAATCAAACACATATCCTCCTTAATCAGAGTAAAATGAGTCATCTCTGAGCCACCTCGCTTGCTAGGGTAACCAAAGAATGAACAGACGACATTAACAGCAACCTTAATAAACAGTAGCAAAGGACAATATATATTATTTACACTTTCTGGCTGAAAATACTAATGTGATATATTGATATGTAAATATTAAATAACTAATTAATATAGTTTACGAGATTTATGTAGTCACTTCTGTGGGACACGTAATAATGTACTACTGGCAATATAGTTGGACCAAGTCACTACTCCTACAATCCATTTTGACAGATGTATTTCCTGCTCGTTCCATAGTACAATAAAGCAAAAGAATAATTCAAAGGAAAAATCTGTACTCCGATGACGCTTATGAGAAAAAAAAGGAATTAAATTACTAAGAGTGGATGGAATGGGCCTGTCGTGACCAGAGTTTGCAATGACGACCTGATCTGTCCCAGATATCAAGCTCAGAAGAGGTGATGACAGGTTCCTTGTAGCAAATTTATTTATCCAGATGGTTGACTAAATCCTTGATAATTAGAGAAACATAATCTTCCTCATAGAACCAAGCATCCCAGGTAGTCTCAGTGGTGAAATTAATGTGTAGGTTGAATAATGAGCACAGATTTTTAGCTTGCAAATGTTCACAAAGAATATGCAAATCGTATGCTGTTGTTATCAAGGAAAATTTCTCAGTGCATTTAAAATTTAAGCCTTCATGAGAACTTATCTTGCAAAGTATGTGGGAAGTAGTAGTTTGTCTAACCAGGACACCCTACTCTGGATTTCTTGAGACCAGGAGGCCTCACACACCATCTGGAATATCATCTGCAGCTACACATACAGCCTTCCTTCCTTCCTAGGTGTTGGGATGGATGTGGAACCCCTCTGTCCTTTGGATTCCATCCCTTTCTGAAATAAACATCTGTCTCCCCTCATTGCTGGAAACGTTCTTCTTTTTCTGTAGCCAAATTCCTTGTTCCAAACCATCTTCAATTGCTTGTTCTTCCCAGAGGATTCATGCCTTCCAACAACCTTCTCGTAGCTTGCAGCTGCCTATCGACATCCAGGATCACGTCAAGTCACTGTCCAAAAACTCAAGAGCAAGAAAACTCATTTAATAAAATGAATCTACAGGTGTCATCGAAGACAGTATTAACGTAACTATAAATTACATAAGGCAAAAATAATTAAAATAGTAATTTTAAGTTGGCGCAGGGTACCAGTGGCCAAAGACAAAATAAACATTGCAGCTATAAATGTAGGATTACTAACCATTAGAAATTTAAATGTCTCATCTGTAACACTGACAAAATTATATGTTATAGATCACACCGGCCAAACACAGGAACAATTTGATAAATGTGAAATTTCTATGCACGTAGACACAAAGATTTCAAAATAAATTTTGAATTTTACTGTACCTTGAGGTGAACATTACTAAATAAGATACAGATTTTAGTACATCTACTAACAATACTCAAACTGTGCGATTTGTTCGCATTTAAACATATGCATGAATAAAAGTGGAATTCCTACTGTCCACTTCTGAGATTCTGTACCGAAAGTCTGTTCAAAATACTATGTTGATACCGAGAACAGAAGTATGCACCAAACCGTATCGATGTAAAAGACAAAAATTTAAAGTTTGGGTCAGTAACTATCAGTGTCTCCTTGAATTAAGTGTCCATGACTAGATTATATCCCACTACTTTGCAGGGTCAACCTGGCTGTACCACAGCCATCAATCTGGAGCAGCAATCTGGTACGTCTCACAAGCCACACTCTCCTTCGTGATGCTCCAGGAATGTTGCCAGGAAGACAACGCAACCACGTCACACTTCTCAGCGCAGCGGGTCACCAGCGCACAGTAGTCTGCGATACAGTGAACTAAAGTTATCCTGTGTTGTTCTGTGTTCTATTCTTTCTGGCCTTGAACATGTCTGGTGGCCGCTGGGCTGGCCGGTCGAGTTGGCTATCAGACTGGGTTCGGCTCGTCCACTTCTTTTTGGGTCACGATGGTGTAAAGATGTAGGTTTCTGTTTTTTAATTCAAAGCTTTCTTGTTAGGTGCGTCCGCACTGGTCAGTACCTGCGACCATGTGGAGGTAACTAAAGTAATTATGTAGTAACTTATTTGGCTCCTCTCTTTTTTAATTATGCTTTGATCCAGCTTTCTAAATTTTGTTTAACAAATTTATAGTTATCGTTTCAGATTTTTTTGACAGAATAATAAAGTAGGTTTTTTGACATGTTAACTTGATTGTGACTTTAATGTCCTATCTTTTGGTAGCATGGCATAACCTTAGCGTAAGGTTGTCTATTTATCAAATTGTTGTTAATGTGTTTGTGGATCCTTTTTAAAGGACTCATTGCTATATATCCATAAGGTCCTAAGATGTATCTTTCTTACAGTCGCGATGTTTCTAGTTAATTGCCTGAAATTATATAACAGTTGTAGATTAAGAATTTTTTGGATTCATGTAACCACATTTCTGTACTTGTTAGGTTATCAGCACGTCAATGATAAACATGATCCCTAAATGCATTGAATGTTACATTGATAATCTTTTGATGAGGTTTTCTAGGTTCCAGGAATATTTAAATTGTACTGTTCATGTTCATTACTTGTCGGATTCTCTAGAGACGTTGTTTTTAATGATTAATTGATTTGTGTAAATCCCTATTTTGGACTTTTGATGATGCTGGAGTGGAAATTCTCTATTTAACAGAGAATCAACTGTAGCATTCTATTTCATGATTTTGATAGTAAATGACACAACCTTAATATTTTATGAGATTCGCAAATTATCTCTATGGCTTGTCAATAAATCTTTTCAAATGGATATGAAATTTTAAAGTTATGATAAAAGAAGTAACATGTGCGTGGACATTTATAGAGCACTAAATTTTAATTGTTTTGTGGATTTTCTTTTATTTGGGTCTTCCCAGTATTTGTCATAATGGTGAGAAGTTTATTAAATACTTTGAGGAACTTCTAAATTTTTTTTTGTATTTATTTGTTTGTCACCCTGCTGTGTTTCAGTTGCGCCAATCTATGTTATAAACCTTTTATCATCCTGTGATGCAGGACAATTAGGGTGCTTGAGCGAGTGAAGGCCAACAAGCAAAAGGAAGTAGATTTGTTTGTGGTTCCAAATGGAGGTCCTCCACTCCAAGGCGAGCATTGGTACGATGCCTTGGAGTTGCCAAAACCAAGTCTCAACCACATCAGAGTCTCTTCAGACAAAGACAGGTCAGTTCTGAATGCCATTACCAAAAACTACCCTACTTTGTTTGATGAGGGTTTGGGAATGTTCACTGGGGGTAAGGTTTCATTACATCCCTTACGGAAAAAGATTATATTTGAAATTGGCAAGATCTGGACAAGATACTAATTCGTGTATACTGTAGTTGCCTATCCCCGATGCCAGATCTGGCCAATTTCAGATCTAGCCAGATTTGGCCCACATACACTATATCCATATGGGATGTGCATGACGACACTGCACCAGCATTTCTACCAACTAGGAGCCTGGTTTTTGCTCTGAAAAGTAAGGTTGATAAGGAGCACAGCAGATTTCCTTTCAGAATACTATCTTGCCCTGCCATTTTTCAACGTGCGATGAAGCAAGTCCTACAGGGGTCAGAAGGAGTTGTGAGTTTCCAAGATGACATTTTGATAACAGGTTCCACCAAGGAGATCCACTGGAGAAATTTACATGTACGTTGCACCGTCCACAAAACTTTGGGTTCTAGGTGAATAAAAATTTCCGCTCTTCAGTTTCTTTTCTGGGGCACAGAGTAGATAAGGATGGGTTACACACACGTGGTGATAAAGTCACAGTTGTGGTAGATGCACCACTGCCACACAGTGTTGGTCAGTTGAGAGCTTGGCTAGGTCTGGTCAACTACTATGCCCAGTTTCTGCCCAACTTGGCCACTATTATCGCACCTTTACATGAGCTGTTATAGAAGGGTCAAATGGTTTTGGTCACTAAAGTGTGATTCTGCCTTCAAAAAATTGAAACAAGTCTCCTCAAACATTGTCATACACTACAACCCAGATTTGCCAGTTAGGTTGGCATGTGATGCGTCTCCCTATGGTGTGGGAGCGGTTTTGAGTCACACTCTGCCCAGTAAGCCATTCTGTAGAAAGAGAATTGAACTTGCACTAGAAGCAGGCTGTGTAATGTGTGGTCACCGGGTGGTTATTCCACATGATTTGCAAGAGAGAGTCTTACAGGAGCTGCACACCAGCCACTACGGCATATGCAAAATGAAAGCCTTGGCACGTTCCTATGTATGATGGCATCAGATAGACAACGCATTGGAAGTACTGTTTATCTGTACCCCATGTTTTCACAATAAATCCATGCCATACAAGTAAATCCCACTGCCATGGGCATGGCCTGACCAGCCGTAGCAAACAGTTCACGCAGATATACCGGGCCCGTTTATGGGAAAGCACTTTCTAGTCCTTGTAGACAGTTACACAAAATGGCCACAAATTAGTGTTCTCCCAAGCGTTACATCAGAAGCAGTCATAACACAGTTGCGTTGGTGGTTCGCTGTGTACGGTTTGACAGAACAACTTGTCTTGGATAATGGTGTCTAGTTCTCGTAAGAGTGTAATTGTTTTTGTAAGCACAATGTTACCGTATAAAAAAACATTTCCACCATCCTATCACCTGTCTTCAAACGGGTTGGCAGAGAACATGGTCAAAACCTTCATAACTGGTTCACTCCCATGTTTCACTGATCACAGCCTTGTCCCGTTTCCTGTTGAAATACAGAATCATTCCACATACCGTCACCGGGAAGTCCGAAGTAGTTTGATGTTTGGCAGAGTGGTTCGCAACCGTTTGTTGTTACTTGCTCCGTCTCTGGCTACAAATTGGTCCTGTTGTTTTTAATTCTACCTACAGGAGCAGGACTTTTGATGTAATTGATGGGGTGGGGTTTACAGTTTATACGCGTGGGAAGACAAGGTGGGAGAAGGGTGTCGTCATTGCCAAGCTGGATCCACTTGCACACAAGGTGCAAGGAACCAGTGGGGCCACTCATCACCGCCACCTAGATCAGCTCCGTCCCCGTCCATCACTGCCTAAGAAGGAAGCTAACACAGCCAGCAGCATGCAGGACAGTAGCAGAGGAGCAAGACTGCCACCTTGTGACCAAACCTCAACTTCTGTGCTTGCAGGTGGCAAGGCAACACTGACAGAAAAGGTGCTGCAGGTCGCAGTTGTGGAAAATGCAGCAAGCAACGTTCAAGATGGAGGAAGCTGAAGTAGTAGCACTGAAGAAGGTTTTAAGGGGTTTGTGCAAGGGGAAGGGAGTATATTCACGAGTGATGATGCCAACAACCAACCACGATACTGTAAAAGAAGCAGTGTCCCCAAGAAAGTAATGGATTTGTAACAAGTGTAAACTTACAGTTGTAGTAGGAATACTTATTATGTGCTTTTGTGTTCTTGTTGTTTTGTGTGTTTGCAATAGATAGGGGAGGAGTGTGGTATATTATGCACTGTCACGTTATTATACACATCGGCCACTATACTTTTGCTATAGCATCTTTCAGCTGAAGGTGTATTTGAAAAGTAATGCACAATTTACTTACAAACAATAACACGTGTGATTGAAGGACCGAAATTCCATCATCAATGTGACTCTTCACTTATTGTGACATATCTGTGCAACTGCACTAGGTTAAACCTACCCTTCACCTTGTTTGTGTTTATCGTTACCAACTCGTAGCAGTTGTTACGAATTACTTCACTGATTTTGTATGGAGCTTCATACACTAGGAACAATAGTTTAGTCACATGTTCCCAAAACTGAGATTTTGGGTGTGTCTTCACAAAGACAAGAGCGCTGATCTTGAAACTTTCGATTTGTAACTTTGTGTACTTGGCTTATCAGTTTCCTTATCTCGTCTTTAGATTAATGTCTTGAGTTGTCACCGCATCACTTTCCAGGTAACAGTGATGGATTGTCGTAATGTCAAAACTCTCTGATCACTTGTTGGTTAACACCTCAAATGGGGTAAGGCTAGTGGACGCATGCACCGTTTGGTTCATTACCAGCTCTACAAAATGTAACTTCTCACCCCAGTTCTGTACATGATCATGGCTGTGTATCCTTTACATTGTTCTAAGCGACCTCATCCGCTATACAACAAAACTGATGTTACCTATCCACAAATATTTTCAACTCTGGGAATAGAAATTCGTATTTAGCGTCTTCTATGGTTTCAGAGCCTTGCAGAAGAAATTCCCTATTTTCTTAGTTGCAGAACATTGCATTTAATTTCACCAAGCCATTTTCTGTTTCTCCGTGGAATGAGAGTGTGCAAGGCCAGCATTTCATGATCACTGCAAAATTTATTGCAACAATATTTCATTTCCATGCCTATGTTTCCTCTAAACAATTTACACGAGATAGTACCAGTGCACATCTCCTGAGGTGCTAAACCATTCACGACAGACAATCAGAGACCTTCATGTCCAGTCAGACTTTGTTTGACGTCTTCTATCTTGGCAATGAAGAGCGTGACCACCTCCTGTGCTTGAGGTTGACCTCAAATGCAGGAGTAGTCAGATTAAGAGGCTTATTTCTCTTGAAATACTCCTCTGACTTATTGTTAATCTGCGACGTGGAATTTCGCAATTGACATCTTTCAACGAGTATTTTCGGTCATCACATTTCCTAACAACTTCAGGCTTGCTGTTCTGACTGCCTGACCTAGATTGGGGTAAATTATGACGTTGCGAGCGACTTTGCCGACAATGGTACTGAGATTTCTTAGCTTTCCAGCCTCCCACACAGTCCTCCAGCCCTTTCCTACTTCCACAGTTAACTTTGTCATCTGAGTTACTACCATGGACTTTATTTATTACATGCATTTGACGATCATGCTCATCATTCTCCCTCCAATGGAATTTGTCGCTACTTTGGTATCCATCACTTTTGGTAGATCATTCTCTTCGGCCTTCCCTCCAACTTATCTAGCATGATCAACTGTTCCCTAAACTCTGCTTGGGTTAAATTATATTTCCCTGCTTGGGCAACCTGGTAAGACAAAGAAATTTGTATTTTAAACATCAAGAATAATTCAGTTTCTGTCATCTCTGGGGTCAATTGATGACTACGCTAATAGATTTAGCTGATGTAATTATCCACACTCATGCATTTCTGCGAGTCAATGTGCACACACCAGTCTCTGTGTTCTGGGTCCCCAGAATTATCTGGTAAATTTATTGCGGAATTCTGTGTACATGTTTGTATAGGCCTTTACCATCTCCCACCAGGAGTTCGCAGAGAACCTAAGCGAAAAGTTTAGGTACCTCTTACTCACTTGCTCCACCAAGTTGAAAGCCTCTGCATATTCTTAAAATTTATTTAGGAACATTATCAGATTTTAATTCTTGCAGTTCGAGTACTTAGGAATTGACCTTATGAGTTGCTGTATGGGGTGGTGGAACAGTGTAGCCACATTCGTAACCAGGGCCAATTCACTTACTCCGGGTGTGTCTCTTCGCTGAATAGTTATTTCGGTCAGGTTCAGGCATGGAACTCTGATATGTGTTAGAAGGGGTGGTGTCTACATTCCGCAACATCATCAATTCTTACGGTCTCTCCAGTGACTCATAGTGACCATTGTTACTTTCATGCAGAGCCCCTTGCATCTGCTCGTGTTTCTACGCCACCTCTCCTTCGATCCCACCCGACCATTTAAGTCAGCTTTACAAGCTTGATGCAATTCATTAATGGCTTGCTGCAACTTTGACTTGTGTATCTAAATGCATCAGGATCTCATGGATTTGGTGTTCGAATGTCTCGAATCTGGTGCTTGCTTCGCATATCGTGACTTGTACCAAAGACGTGCAGTTCCGTGAATCTGCGTTTACCTTCTCCAAGTGGTTATTTAGGTCCAGTTTCCACCCACGTAGAATCACAACCAGTTCGGAACCAATGTCCTCTTACACAGAGCTAATCGCGTCCTGAAAGCTTTCCTGAAAACTATCTTGGCTAGTCTGTATGTTCTGTATGCTAGTCTGCAATTTCGTTTGCAAATTATCTTACCTAGCCTGAAATTCGGCCTTCAAATTTGCCTCACCGGTCATTATGCTAACCTGCATTTGTTGCATTAGATTCAGCATAGTGTTGCATATCTAGAGGTTGGTTTGCACATTTTAGTTAACGTCTGTGCTGGTGGGTGGTCGTGATGTTTGACTTGGCACAAAATGTGATGTGTTTGATTACTTATAAATGAACGTTGCAACAAAACTTGTTACCAACCTATCTGTAAAGAAGTTTTTCAAGTAAGTGATCTGCTTGAAATAGAACAAACTTTACTAAAACAAAGAGTTTCTGAAAAAAAAATTTTTAATTTGTCACTAACACAAAACTAAATATGTAGGAAACTGTAACCACATGTTTGGAAGTACATGTTGTAATCCACTTCACTGTCACAAAAAAAAAAAAAAAAAAAAAAAAAAATGAATAGCTTCAGGAAATTCAGTTAGAATATTTGAACAAACCAATGAAAATCCCTGTGGATTTAATTACAGGTAAATCATAATGTCATTCCTACAAAATAACATATTTCTGTGTGAAGAAACCCAAGCTGAAAATGATTTTTTTAACCAATTCTCAGGAGCTTACACAGTAGGAGGGATTGGGCACAATTTAAATTATTTTGGCTAACTCCTCAAATATAAATCTGTGATTCTAGACCAAAACTGAAACAATAAACTAATTCAGAAGTTATCATCACTTTGGAAATAGAAATTAATTGATGTAAACTCAAACATTTCACTTAACAATCACAATGTGTGAAAGCTACATTTCTGTAATCACTCCTCTCAAATCAACATTATTGAAATCATCATAATTAACTAAAAAATCTGCAACCATGCATTCATTAACAAGGGGCAAATTTACTGAGGTAGCTTTTACATAGTCGGTTTCACTCAATTTTATCAGTTTTCTAAGCCAGTGTAAAGTTCCAACAGACACAAAAATGCCTGGTGGGCAAGGGGGGCTAACAAAAACATGTACGGCTAAGTCATATATGAGTAAGCTAATAAAAATGTGTTTTCAATGTTTATGCGGGATTTAAAAATATGGCACTTTTGAAGCTCAATAATTTGAAAATTAAAATGGTCATGGAATTAATACTTTGCATGGTTGCAATTGGTGTCGAAATAATTTGGAAGACATGTGTAAATATTTACAAATCACCTTCAATGTCATGCACCATGATAACAAAATGGTTGCCATGCATAGTCAAACTAGGGAGAGTAAAAATTTTATCATGTCATTTTTATGTTGAACTAAATACATAAATATTGAGTAATATTTACTTACTTGATTAACAATAACATGAATAAAAATCTTAAGCCTTGTACTTATTTTATTCGTTACTTCATAGAGAACTACACTGCAGCAAACAAAAATATGAGCCATCTTTTGATTAACTTTAAAATATCATTTCTCTCTGGACTATCAATTTCAACATTTTAAACTTTCAATACATAATACTAACCAGGCATAATTTATCAAATTTTTAAGAAATTGTCGAGCAACCAGTGCTGGACAACTTGGCATGAAGTGACCCCAGTGAGAGAGTGAACCTTGAACATCACAAGGCAAATATGTTTACCAGGCTAAATCGTAAAACGTCTATAACTCCTTTCTCACCAAGTTATCCAAAAGATGCTACCCCTCTACTGGAGTAGACAGACAAATTGAAAGAAAAAAGATGGGGGTACTGGCCTGAAGAACAGTGATCCAAGATGTGATGAAAACCAGGTTGCTGTATGCAACTTCGATGAAAAAGATATTGTTAACCAATAAATGGTACCTTGTCTGTCCAGTTGTCAGGCCAGCCCATTGCAATGACCTGGGAGGTTCCACAAACACAAGAAATGTTGGACAACTAAGCAAAGTCGGTCCATATGCTTACCATATTTATTAACACATAGACCAGCCTCACTTGTAAAAGGAACAGCGGAATACATTTAATTGCAGCTACACAACTCACTCTCGTAGACTATCACAAACAGCAAGACAGGTTAGTGCATCAGCATGCAATCTTGAAGGTAATGTACTTTTACAAATGTCTGGAAAGGTTTTGGTTATACAAATTCCAGTAGCATACTGTCTTCTACTGGAGAGCAACAACAGCAGGTTGAGCATGGTTCCTATTTTCATCCGTTCATAATAACGTCGTGTCAATGGAAAGATGTTTCATCAAAAAAGCGAGCATGGTACAGTTTTATGCCTGTCAAAGCCTTTCAGATTAACGACGTGGCCGTCAATACCCCGGCGCAGTGTTTCAGTGTGTCGTGGCAGACAATGTGTGTATTTACAATAAGAGTCAATGCCATACTCACAGTTTCACGTGATAAAATAAATTTTTTAATTAACGCAAAGCCTATTTGACCACAATATAAACCACAATTGCACAGATAAACTTAAAACTCAATTACTGTACACGCAACATAACCTACATCTTGACCATATAGATCACTAATAGTAATAACAAAATAAATAAGTCCTGTAATACAGTTTGTAACAAATATTTTTGAAGACAGCACGTTTAAAACAATATACATTTAAGTACTTATTGGCACTGCATTAGGGTACATGTGTGTTTTGTCTGTAATTTTTTCGTGTTTGCATAAGCAAACCTAAGGAAAGCTATGTTCATATATTTAATAAGTTATCACTTGTAAATAACAATAAGATTAAGCGTAAACAACATCACTCTCATTACCTATAGCTATTTAAAATTTTTTGTTTACAGAGGTTTTCTATGGGCTGATTCTTTAAAACCGATTCTCTCTAACACACAAAAGTAACGTATCTCTATTGCAAATTTCGTACCAACCTCTGCATATATTCCTCTTTAGATCCGTCGCCCACTCGATGCCATAATTCTGATGGAAGAGCTATGACAAGACAATCCATGCTCGTATTTTCACGCAGCAACCGTCACGACACTATCATCGTTCTCGCGACATCTCAGAGTTATCACGGTTTGCAATGAAAGAACCATGCTCAATCTACAGGTGTTTTTATTCCTCTCAACTGGCTTCAAAAACATGCAAACTGTGATAAAACAATCACTGTTAATCAGCCCCATACACTCCAACAAAATGTTGGGTAAGCAAAAACAAAACTACTGTAGGCCACACTGTATTGTGACAAGATCATTGTGTTTTAGCCCATGAAATAAATAAAGTAAGTACTTAAAATTTTGTCAATCCTAAATTTCTTGTCACCAAAAAAAACTACCCTATGATAAGTATGTAGGCTAAGAATTTGGATTAGGTAACCAATAAAAAAAATAATGTGATTTATAAATTTAGTCTTAATTCCCGTGACATAAATACGTATGTAAAACCATTAGAGTTCGGTATATTATGGTATTAATTTTTGCATACAGTAAAATACTTGTTAAAATTATTGACTAACCTTTAAAATAATCATATACACATAACACATGACAGCAACAAATATTGTAACTTCAGTAAAATACTGTTCACCTTCACTCCAAAAAAATATTATGCATAAACTATACACAATTACTTAATTCTTTCAAAATATACCTACGTGTACATTATATTGACCACTTTCATTTAATATATTTGTACATACACATCAACTTACTGACACAGTAGGAGGTACACACAGTGATTAAAAAACCTCTATTAAAGTAAGGCTTCACTTCAATGTCCATACAAGAGAAACTTGACAGCACGAGCTCAAAGAATGACTCTGCAAACTACAGGAAACACACAGAAACAATAGTAATGCTACACCAAAGTGTCAAGGCAGCTTAGCACACACTACAAGAAACATGTACGAGAACCATGCGGAAGAGCCCCTTCCATCAATCATAACACAAACTACGGATAACAAACTGTTCCCTATTACATGTAGAAAATACCACAGTGCAAATTATATCGGGCCCACAATTGACCAACACACATGTCAGTACAAAACATTTCCGAATTTATAATTCCAGTTAACAGTACTGAGACAGCAGTGTGAAATAACTAAGTAATAGCTCAATGTCGCAAGAATATGCAAACTTGCACTAAGCTGATGAATTTCAAAAATTTTATTTTACATATTTCCAACTATAGCAGAATAAAGATAAAATATTGTCTCTCAATTTCGTAAGGCTCCAATATTAGGCACCGTAATCAACGGCATCAGACTACGTAAGATACTAGAAGAATACCATTATGCATGCTGAATAACATGACATTAATTAGAGAAGTAATTTCATTGAACTGTTACACAAAATTCATAAGAAATATTTCCAGAGGTACGACACACATGCTTTCTTCCAAAGTAAGGAGGAGTTAACAAATGCTCCATAACAACCATGAAACTCTTACAGTACTTGCAAAGCTACGCAAACCAACTGTGGTACAGTCAAGTGCAACACCAAGTGGAGAAATGTTCACTCCCGACACGAGCAAACTTGGAAATATTTTAGTCGCACAGCGTTAACCCCAATTGTCCGTGCTGGTGATGGTGGTTAATACATATGGCAGTTAGTCATCTCCTCACGCTACTAACACATTATGGTTAGTTGAGCAACACAAAGAGTTAGTGCAGTGCAAGTGCAGTGGTTAAATAACAGTCTTCCGACTATACTATGATTGTAGCGAAGCCAACCACCACAGATATTATGACAACAAAATTACTAAATATTCTCACAAATACTGTACACACAGCCTTCAAGGCAAGTACTGACATAATATTTGCATAAAATAACACCTACTGAAGTTCGCTTAGGCTGGATATGGATTCATATATTTATACTGGTTTTCCTACAGCACAGTAATTTTTAGTCATGAATTTATGATCCAATACTTCTACAGCTGTTCAAAGCTCCATCAAGTAATATGTATTAAAATATTGACGGCTGAAAGAGTAAATAACATGCGACAACTACATACTCTAAATACAAATAAAAATAACTTTATATAAGACTAACTCAAAAATTTAATTTATACCTATACTTTTTTTCAATAAAAATAATTAGGTAATAATAACATTGCTAACAAAAATGACAAAGGGGATCCTTTTCATTGCTGCTATCGTACCAGCTCTCGGGGCATACAGGAATGTAAACAGTGCCATGTGGATTCAAGTCATTATTTACATAGTCACCTATAGTGCTTAAGACACTGTAATTACTTTGTATATTAAACAGATACTTAGAAATTCGAAACATGATGATTCAACGTGTCAAGTGAAGAGTAACCAAGGTTACTGGTCCTCCGAATATCAAACAACTGCCAATGGACATATATGTAAATCTTTCACCAGTAGCAGTGACTTACCGGACCAGAGGGACAAATCCTGTAATGACATTACCATCTACATCACATGTAGATATTAAAAACACTATTATCAATGACAGTTGCTTTCCTTGCAAACCCATCAACAACAAACATTAGACTACGACGACACACTCTCAATGCAAATTCAGCAGAAATAGGTGTAACTGTGATGCAGCAGAGAGAATTAAACTTGATTCGTCTCGTGACTCAGATAAACATGGCTCGTACTCCCTTGATACACTGAAAAATAAGGACTTCTGACTTCTAAAATATTTTTAAGGACTTTTTTAAGGGCTGAAAAACTTTCCGCTCCTGCATTTCCACTCAAATTAGTATCTCAGATATTTCTGTTAAGTTTATAATAGTACAATCATAGCCCTACTTTTTGTTCCTAGCTTAGAAATCTTCCTAACAATTGACACACACAACCTGCAACTATGTTATGAAATAAAGCAGGTCTAAAAAAAACCTAAATAAGTATTTTACACTGGTAATGCTGCTAAAGGAAAATCGGTTTCACTGTGAAATGCAGACTTCAACATTTGTTTTAAATAAGGTAAGTTACAGTTTGTAACACCATGATTGATTACTTTATTAAATGCATAAATGTGTTTACAACTTACAAACTTCACAAATAATAACAAACATGAATTTCACAGACAGCAGAATTCCTTTAAGTAGGGCTGTGTGTCAAATATCCCATAGAGCACTCTATCCCACACTCTTGACATCACAGAGTGTAACTCTCTGCTGTCTCAAATTCGAGGGAGAGTGAGCTAGAGTGAGTGATGATGCACCCTCGCTGCACCCTCTCGCCCACTCTGCAGGAAGACATCTTTGTTTTCCTTAATATTCAAACCATAACATAAAACTATAACTGGAAAACATTTACTGTGAGTTTTCTGCAGTTATTTATTTTCACAGCTTTACTTTTCTCACGCTAGGTTAGAGTGCTTCGAGGGTGCATCTGAGGGTGGCTGTCTCAATTTGACTGAAGAGTGAACCAGAGCAGCGAGAGTGAGACCCGGCCTAAGTATCACAGACGCAGCTTGCACCAAATACGTAATGTGTTTGTATGCCACATGTTTCTAACTTCAGACTCTGACACGTGATAACAGTATCCATAAGCAAGATTCAAAATAAAATAACTGCATCGTCAAACTCAAAAGCTTCCATGTGCGAAGAATCTATTGACTCCGTCGGCAGAATTTCAAACAAATCTGACGCGCACTCCACCATTTTGAAACTGTCTACTGAAGAAAGAACAGATTGGCTTTCAAATGTAATTGTCTCATTGGTTTGTATGACTTACTCACTGTGACCAATTGTTAAATTCTCACTAAAAACTTATTTTACAGCTGTTAGTACACATTATTCGAATGGAACATGATTAGAAATGCAGTTTAATGTTGGTAGAACTGAGTCAAACTGTTTTTTTTTTTTTTAAATAAATATTATGACTTTATAAAAAAAATGTGCCTCTAATTGTGAACGTCTAAAAATCCATAGAAATGTACAATGTTTCCATAAAATAGTAAAAGGCCTACCATTTCCGTACAAAAAGTTGCAAAATTAAGGATTTTTAAGGATCATCTGATAAAATAAGGCCCTGTACGGGCCCTGAAAATAAATGTTAACACTTACAGACGTTCTAAGGATTTCTAAGGATTGTACTAACCCAGATAAAATTGTACAGCTTTCTTCTGAAATTCGTACTACAAATTTACAAAAATACTCTGAAGGAACATTTCCAGAAAAACACATAGCAGGTTGTAAAATTTCCTGTGTGTCACACATGTTGCAAGAGATGAAGATTAAAGGCTTGGGCTAGAGTTTCTACAGTTCTTACAAAAATTATTTTTAAAACCCAAACCCGGGCCTATATCGTAAAATCCCTTCGTAACTTTGTTACACATAATATTATATTTGTACGTTTATTTATATAAATGACTCTGGACTTTACGGTTACCCTAAAAACATTTATAATTTAAACAGAACTATCCTCCCAATGCTTTTCTCAAGGCACTACATCGCCGGCAGGTGAGAATATATTTTGTGGCCGTTGAAGGTATTATTTTAAAAATCGCTACATAACTTAGTCCGCGTTATAACTTTTAAAGTTCATGATTTTTTTCATAGCATTCCATGGAGTAGTAAATAACATATTTTACGAAACGTGAAGTTTTTACTACAAACAAAGGCAGGTATTGTCCTGACGTCACGAATGGCCACATCCTGGAAGTTCAACGCTTTCTCAAGAGATCACGTGCCGGTCGAACAGGTTCTGTGCAGGATTTAGGTCCTCAGTAACGCAAGAGAAGCCCGTGGTTCTTAAATAAAAAAACTTACAAGGTTCAAAATAGCGAAGAAACAACACGAAACGAACACACATACACCCCTTCTCCCACACACACATAATTATAAACACACACACACACACACAAACACACACACACACATAATTATATATATATATAGACACACACACACACACATACATACACACACACACATACATACATACTGCCCTCCTCACATTTAGTAAAGTATTTAATATACAACAAATAGTATATATAGTAGTACATAATATACGTCAAATTTTTTATTATATATTATATTATAAATAATTTAACATTACATAGACGTAAAATATAAGTAATGTTAACGAGTTAAATATGCGTTACGTACTGTTGTCACATTTAGTTAAAAATTCAAAAGTGTGTGAAATATATAGGCTTAATTTTAATTCCTGCCATATTTAGTTTTTCGCCTGTGTATGTAAAAACATAATATTCCATGTATCAATTTAGGAGCACAACATACGCAGCGCTTGTGCGCCCATCTTGTATAGAACCTTTTTTTCGATGACATTTACCTTCCAGTTTTACACAGCGAGTGATCAGACTCTACCATTTTATACAGTGATCAAAACATAGCTAACCTCTGGCGATCGACAAAATCTGGTTACGTGACTGTGCGAACTTACACTAACCTTACTTTGGCAAGTTGTTCTGTATAACTGCCCTGTAGTGGACGCCAATGCACCCCTCCACACATCCCGTGACAAATGCTACGTGGTTCGCATCCCTTGATGTGTTTCTACATCTCGCACCCAATTTACTATACAGTTAATTCGTAATTTGCTTGTTAGACTCATTACTTATATTTTGAAGTGTAATTAATGGGGAGAAAAATTGAAGTACAAATACAAATGCCAAAAAAATATTTTTGGTATAAATGTTTACGTAACTGCGTAGTTTTGTTGTAACATTTGTCTGCCAGAGAAGCAGAAGGGGTAGTCCATAAACACCAACGATTTTAATAAAAACATAATAACTTTGTATTTTGCCTAACGATTACAAGGTTAAACTTAAGTAATGGGTATTTTGAAATAATGAATTCCTGTTGCTACAATACAAACCTATTATTTTTTCAATCAATTACAAAAAGTATGCTTAACAATTTGGACGTACTCCTCTTGTCTCTCTGGAACAGAATTGTAGGTTAAAAATGTAACCCGAATTTCATTTAACCAAATTAATATTTCTTAAATAAAAGTAAATATGACGTGTTTTTTTTTATCCTATACGTATAACTGCAACAATATTTAAACAAGAAAATCTTGAATGTAATTTGCCAACTTTATCGTATAAAGTTATAAAACCAAAATAATACCAAAGCAGACAAATCCTTGAATGCAACCTTTTAACTAAAGGCATTATTTGTGAAAGGCCGTGGGGATTCGAGGGTACAGATGTTTCCTTGAATATTTGGAAACAGCCATTACGACAGTTCTTACAATTTAGCAGTAAAATAACAAAAATTATGTATATAATGCATGTAGTGGATATATATATATACATACGGACAAGGAAAAAATTCGGCTTGAGGTCTGCTAACAGAACACAAGCAAAGTTTTCACGATTAAGTCTCGACAGTCGTTTTTCGATGAACTGGTGGTTGCACTGCTAACACTAGACAAATCCATAAACTACAACGAAGTGAAACTCTTTGCATAGTTTTCAAAATGTCGAAGGAAAAAAAACAGAACTACTATGCACACAAGTTTACAAATATCAATGCAGTTGCATTTTATAAACTATTTATCAAGCGTATAAAATATTGAAGGATTAATTTGAATTTTCCGCTGTCTTGAAATCCTGAATCGTAAGGAGGCTTTTACAAATGACCTTATGATCGACAAAATCCTGTTGCCTGACTGAGCAGAACCATCTTGTTTTACGATGGACAAATTAAGTGGATATTGAGCAACAATATAATGATGGGAGAGAGACAACAGAATGTCTGATTTACTCCTACATTCTTCACAGACACTGGCATACAGTAATTTATAAAAAATAAGTATTTAGGTGTATTACTTTGTAACAAAGTCGTTACCGAATGAGTTTGATTTTTTAGAGTTTATAATGATACATACTTAACATTGGAAAAAAACCCATATTGCTATGGGAGCTTAGCCAATTTTTCACCTTAAATCACATTTGTGTACGTTCACTTCGCTTTCTTTATGTTCTACGATTTACTTTACAGCCACAACAAAAGTTTTCAGAAATAGTTTATAAAACTGTTTTGGAGGATATTTTATAATTTATGTCGACATTTGAAATCATATGAAGTCCGTTTTGAAAGTAGCATACTAAACTTCTGTATGACGTGAATAAATATACTCTCAAGGTTAAAAGAGAATCTCTATACTGTATGGGATACTAGAATCAACCATTTTGGTAACCTGGATAATCAACATAGGAAATCTCAAAGTGACTATAAATTAAATTGTTTAAATGTTCGAGCAGCCAGCAGAATACGACGTTAGCTTACATATTTAGCAAGTCCAGTGGCGTCGAAGACGTCAGGGCAGCAAGCCCCCACCCCCACCAACTAATTTGTGGGGACAAAGGACGTGTTTTGAACCTTCCCCCAACATTTTTCGGTATGTGTAATTATTATTTATACGAGATAATCCCAATTACTAAATATCTGCTTTATACTCAATATTTCTGTTTGGAAACATCTAAATTGCATCATTTTGTAGCTTGAAATTCAAACTTTTCCGGAGGAGGACCCCCAGAAACCCCGTATATGTACATGTTTATTCGTAGCATCAATAGTAGCCTTTCATTATGAAACTGTGTCTAATACAAACCAATATTGTTTAATTAAGTCACACGGACATTATTGATCATTGTAACAAATGACTGCCCAACAAACCACTGTTGGTCTACAAATTGCAACATAATAAACTTCTCACGTCAATGACCATGTCATGGTAGCCAATTTTCAAAATGGTATACCTTACAGACGAAAGTAACTAAGTGGACTTGATCATTTCTGCTTGTAAACTATCGCTTTTGTACCACAAAACACATAAAACTGATTAAGAGTGCATTTAGTCATTATTTGCTGTTCAGCATTATCGTTTCACTGAGTTGGTCACAATGGTGCTACAACGATACTCATCAACTGGTAAACATTCAACTTCAGTCATTTTTCCAGTACAAGGTAAAAGTATTTGTAGCAAGCTGGTCAATTAACCTCAGTTTCACTAATTTCTTCTTGGTCACTTTTGGCAGTACACCTATGATATACAGATAATTTTTTTTTTTTTTTTTGCTGGGTAGAACAGTTGGCACATATAATATGTTTACTGTTTTTTTATTTATAAAATGTTTTGTGTGGTTTATTTTTTTAGTGTCAGTGCTATAATATTAAGAAAGAACTTGACTGTATTGAAATTAGAACAAAAAACATTTAGAAAGCTGTAAGATTTTAAGAACGCTTAGTTATTTCTTCAATTTTAATAAATTTTTGTCTTTCTGCTACATGCTATTTACTTCATTTTCACTTTAATTTTGATTAACAGTGTTTTAATGAACATAAACTGTATAATAATTATTTCTCAAGATGCTAATTAATAATTTTAGTTTGCAGTTCTCATTATTTTAACAATTTCATCATAATTTTTATGCTACAAAAGAATTTGCTGTTTTAATTAGCCCTTTACTGGATGTATGTTTTATTAAATATTTTGTGGATATATTCTACAAGTGTTTCTAGCCGTAATTAGCATTTAATGGCTTGTGTTGTTATATCTCTAATTAAATGGTTTTTTCCCACAGATTTTTCATGTCATCAAAAAATGTTCATGCGTACACATAAAACTGAAATCGTTATACTATATATCCTGATTACGGTTCGTATAGATATCTCATTTAATAAAGAAATTTTCAGAAGGTCGCCACTGTGTAAATATGAAAGGGGCATGAATACAAATACAGCAATTCTACCCTAACATACACGCTGCCGAGTCTGCTGAAATTTCGAAAATCATTCTTCAGATATCTGAATGTGACCAAAAAATTTCAAATAGCAGCCATTTTTATGTAATGAACATGGTCTGAATAAAAAAACAAAAAAGCCACGACACCTTAGTAAGTAGTACTAAATATGAACCAAGTTTGATGAAATTCAGAAAAATATTTTAATACTGTGTCAACTTACTTGAAAATTATAAATATGGCTACCATTTTGAAAATATTAATATGGCACAAACTAATAAATAAAAGTCAAGTCACCTTACGAGGTAGTATATGTGTACCAAGATTGATTACATTTGATACACGAGTTCAAAAGTGTTTAGAGGAGACGCACATTCATGAAGTTGATCTCACTTACCTACCTTCTTTCGGAAAATACGCAAAAAAAAAAAGTGAAAATAATTAAGTTTATTGCAAAAGCTCAACCAATTTATCTGGCATTACATTTGTACAGGTTTATTTTAATTTTTCTATTATGCACACAAGAGTTTCCAAGATCGATACTATTTTTTTTTATTCTACTTATTTTCATATTAGATTGTATTATTTGACGACTGTTTTGGTAATGGTAAAATGAAGTGCGAAGTGTATTTTAACTCAAAGTCATATATAATGTTGATAAGAATGTCAGATGCAGCATGTTTACCCAAGGTATGTTTCCTTGATTATTTGTAAACTTTTACCATTTATCTCATCGACCTGCATATCTTTCTAGAATAAACTAATTGTAATTGTGATAAGTTACTGCAAATTGATTTTAGTTCCTAAATGCATCTGTTTTCAGTGACAGTACAATTACTTCAAAATTGCCGCAGATTTAAACATTGAAGTTGTTCCGTATATATTCATGTGCGTTCGTGTGCGCGGAGTTACACACCCTACACTTTCCGATGACAGGGTAGCAGGTAGAGATTCTGTTGAAAACCAACCCTGCTCAACTCCTGTTCGGACAAGTACCGTTACTCCCAGCCCTCAAATCGGCTCCCCCACTCCACTCACTAGTCAGCAACCATAGTTCTGCATGTAAAGACTTTCTTTCTTGCTCGTGTTCTCTCTCTCCCTCCCTCCCTCTGCGCCTCTGCCCCCACCCTTCTTTAAGTCGACTACTAGCCTCTCTTTTCCAATACTAATGTGAAATGCCTAGATCCTGCTCCTGTGCCACGCTTGTGCTGCCATCTTCCTAGAAGATGGTAACCATGCGCTCAAACAAAATAAGCTACTTGGTGGTGGACTCGAGTACTACAAAACCAGACAGCTCTGTGCGCAGAGAGAGAAACTCTGGCCCAAGCCCTTATGAAACTAACGTGCTATATTCAGATGTTTTTTTTTTGCAATCATGGTTTTAGAACACACGGAACTAAATGAACTGAAAAGTATCTACCATTTTGTTTGTAACACGTGCAGGTTGAAGGACAAACTTAAATCTGATAACACTAAACAAATTAGGAAATTGAATATTACATCATTCATCACTTGTAAAGACAATGTTAATGAATGATTGGCAAAGACTATGCACAGTTACAAGAAATTGCAGACACCAAAAGAAGCTGTCTTGTGTTATCCCATTATGTTGCTTGGGAGAAGATGCAAGCTGCTGGCAAAGAAGATGCAGAGCATTGCTGTAGGAGAAATAGATTCTGATGGGGTACCCTTTACCTCATTATTTTCTGATGTTGCATGATGTAAATGCTCATTCAAATCAAATTACAATTCTGCATCACGAGTGGTTAGTGAAATAATACATTGTTTAAATTGATGACACGTAGTAAAATATAAGCGTTTGTTCATTTAATATGATTATATTTACGGGCGTGTATTGTTGAAGTACAATAGCATTGCTGGACAAGGGGTTTTTCATTTACTGGAGAATTGTATTTTATGTAATATTAATTTTATAATATAATATTTGAAATTGTAACTCTTATTTCAGTGGTCTAGGTTCCTGAAAGGGAGAGTAAGGGCGCAGTTCTTTGTTTCCCGAATGTACTAGATTCTAGATAGGGTGTAATGTTTGTTGTTATGGCCAGGTGGCCTTAGTAGGAGGCAGTAGCTTTGTTTTTCTTTCAGAGATCTGGTTTTTTCCACGGGAGCTCTGGCGCCATTTGTTTTTAATGCGTAGTTTCTAGTTTTGCGCTAGATGGTTCTAGATAATGGAACGAATGACGAGGGTCACGCCACCGAGAACCAGCCAATGAGAGCACGGTGGGTGGCGCCCCTTCGCCCTTCATATTTTGGAATGTTTTACCTCTGCCATTTTTAATCAAAGTCGTGACGCGATACGGACAGAACGTGCGCGAGGCTGCGGCCCAAATATTTCCATGAAGTGAAGTTCGGGAGCGACTAAACTTAACATGTACGGGTAGCACCGTGGCCTTTATTCTTTAACCTTTCTTTTAGGACATCTTTTGAAATCTACAAAATTCGTTTCCGCCTGTACATGTAGGCCGTTAGGTGCGGAGAGCCGGGATGGCTACTCATTCTTCTTCGCCGCTTGTGTATTCACAGTGTGCTAAATTTTCTGATTTTGTCTTGTTTAATCTCCTGATATAGTCATGCTGCAATTCTGCTTGTAATTTTCTGTGAACCGGATCCACCGCGCTAAGACTTGAACAGTGTATTTCATGCCGATGTAAACTGAAATCTAATAAACTAGGTGTCTTGGATTATAGTGAAGTACATTATTTCCAGCCTAACCATTTTAAATTCATCAGGGTCTGTGTAAATTCCAAATTTGCCCTACAATTTAATGTAACCTTCAGAAGTACTGCCAGTAAATTCCGGAGTACTTAACTACAGATCAAGAGATATGTTCCAGCTTTTAACCTTGCCTTTTTGGCTGGGTTATCATCGAGCCAGTGCACTGGTCTACGAGAACTGGTGTACTACATTTGTCAACCCATGTGGGGCACAGGTATTGTACGAAACGTTACGTTTGTCGGCCCAAGTGTGGCACAGGAACAATGACACCGAGACAGAAACGTTACAGTACATACAAAGAAGGCGTTCTTCACGGGCATGGGGAACAAACAACACTGCTGTATTTAATTAGTTAGATATGTGGAAATTGAGACTACTGTACGTCACAAAACGTAATGAACCAGGCTGTAGTATACAAATATTGTGAGGCGGTCCGACCACCCCTTTTGTATTTCCTGTTTATTTTTATTATTTCCTTATGTTTGATTTATTGAATTTGCTATTATCCATTTAATTACTTTGAGGTATTGTTGACAGGAGTTTGGTAAGGTATTGTCTGGCATTTTATCTGTACCTGTATTGAAATTGTTCAATTTTATATTTAATTTGGTTTGTTTAGACTGAGGCAACTTTGTGTTTTAATTTAAATTTAATATTATCATTGGCAGCTTAACTGTTATTGTATTGTAACTCAGAGCTGGGTGTATTGTTGGCTAGGTGTGCCTACCCAGTTCCAGGAATCACTATATTTAGATTTTACTGTTTTTCTAATACATTTACTTTTCACGAAGTGCACGTGCGCCGCCGCTCGTTGAGTGTGCAATAGAGACGGTAATATGTTTGCGCAGGCTGGCTTGGGCCAATGAAAGGACATGTAGTTTAAATTTATTAAAAATTATGTTATAAATTATTATGTAATTATGTTTTTTAAAGCAATATTTTCACTTTAAAGGTTGTTTAAAAGTATAAAGTTTGTAATTTGTAATTATATTTAATTTAGTATTAATTTTCCGTTACGGTTTCACCTTGGTGTGCTGGGTGGCCGCTAGAGGCGCTGCAGGGAGAGGGCAAGCTTCGCGGGGTCGGCCATGTTTACTTGTTGTCTAGTCGCGAATGAGGATGGCGGGCTGGAACGGTGCGTGGGCTGTGTGGGAGCGAGGTGGCGAAGCAGCCATGTATACTTAGTTAGTAAATTTTTCTGTGCTTTGGGTCGCTGAGTGGATCACTCGTACGTTCACGAGTATGTATGATGTAAATAAGATGTCGTGGCTTGTTTCGGTCATTTTAAACCTTGTTTAAAAACACAAAGTTTTGGGGGTGAGCTGTTCTCTCCCGGGAGCGTCAGGCTTTGACAATGATTAAGACTATCATGATTGAAATCTAAAACTTTCAATATGTAAAGTTGAATTTTTAAAGTTATTTAATAAAACAGTTGCGCCAACAAGGTTTTAATTTTTTGATTAGACTGCTGCAAATTTATTCTTATGGACTACTATACAATCACAAATGGCCACTAGCAATGATGTAAGTAGCATTCTTTCAGACGCCTAGATGCGTTTCATCTAGACGCGTCACATTCTGGTGCTGTGACCAGGATTTGTGGTTGACGGCAATGTAAGTTAGCTTCATTCAACTAAGTGCCTAGACGCGTCACATTTCTGGTGCCGTGACCAGCATCGGCATGAAAAAGAGTAATGCCGGGACCTAGGGAAGCGGCAATGTCAACAACAACAGTGGAAGCACTGCGCAGCGCAGCTACATTCCCGCGGTGGAACAACAACAGCAGCAGCAGAGATGATTATTGTATTTTAATGTGCTACATGTTGGGAAGTGGCGTGAGCAGGTAAACGGCGATTGCAGCGTGAGAAGGTATGTGTCCCGCATTGTTGTTTGTCTCCAAATTTATTATGCACTCAGTGAAGATGTTTTCAAATAAAAAAAAGTGTGTTTTGTTCCAACTGCAAAGTGTTTTTTTTATGTACTGGCGATTAGTATGTTTGATTTTTCACTATGAAGAGGAAGAGACGATTATTTTAAAGGTTGGTCTAGGCCTATAACCTGCTTTCTTCAGTTTTAGGTTTTATACATTGGATTTTAAAAGGTAACATGGCTAATCAATATTTGGAAGCATTATTAAAGGCTTAATTGAGGAACAAACTAAGACTTTGGGTGGTGTGATTGAAGGGTTAAGTACAAAGGTTGTAGCTTTTGAAGATAAACTAGACACATTACACAATGAGGTAAAGACTAAAGTTGTGGAATTAAAAGAACAGGTCGTTGACTCTATTGAAGTTGTTAAAGATACATCTAGAGTAGAAGAGTTAGGTCTAAGGGTAGAGGCGGAGATAGAGCTGCACCACGTTGAGGAGCGTAAATTTTTGGTTGATATCGTTGATGTTGAGAATATTCCAGAAAATGTAGAAAATTTAAATGCTGTTGGTGAGGCCAATGATGTCGATAAGTGTGACTGTGTATTGTTGGGTGAAGGTCTTGCTAAACCTAAATGTAATCGCTGTATATTTTGCACATGGGAAACGAAAGTAAGATGCGAGATGGAAAGGGCTTTTTGTTGGACTGATGAAGTACTTGTTGAAACATAATTCAGAAGGGAATGTAAACAATGGAGGGTGCAAGTATTGCACAGAGGGGCAGTTAAATTCAAGGGTGTGAACGAGCAGGAAGGTGACAGTGATTGTTGGTCAGCAGAGAGGAAAGTCAAGGAATGTAGTTTGGTGAGAGTCAGAAGAAAATGGGGGGTGCAGGAATGGTGCAGGGGTAAGGTAAAATTTAAAAGGTAACAAGACTGCAAGAGAATGGTAAAATCGAAGGGTTTGTTTGTGCTAGGGTATGTAATTTTTTATTTTGGAGCATTTTTGTATTTTTATATTTTTCTTAGTCATATGTAACAGCAGAACTTACCTGACTTAAGGAACAGTTAGTGCACACATGCCACAATTTATTGATGTTTGTACTGCCTATCAGTATCACAGTTTTTTGTACAACACATACACACTTTGTCAAGTAATTTAATTTTTGCTAGATGTAATAGTTTTGTTTGTTTTTTTCACTCTGTGGTTGTGGTTGCCAGGAAGGCCAAAACAGAGTTCTAATTTTGTTTGCTAACACAGAGTAATATTTGGAAAGCATATTTTAAATGACACTGAGTACATTGTTATGAAAGTTTTAACTTTGAGTGATGTTATTTCTGTTAAAGCTTTTGAGTAGTTGAAGTATTTTTGGGTGTTGAACTTTTAAGATATTTGGTAACTACTAACCTGGCTTAGGTCACCTCTGGATTCCATGGCCGTGATTTTGTCTCCGTAAATCAAGTAATGATGGTAATGTGTACAGGATGCCTCATCGTGGTCCAATGGGCATACCTGAGTGTTTGATTTGTATTTTGTTGTGTATATGCCACTTCGTCGTTGATCCAAAAGGCGCGCTTAATCTGGTTTTATAATGTACAGGTACCATGTCGTCGATCCAAAGGGTACGCCTGAATGTGATTTTTGATTTGTTGTGTTATGCCACTTCGCCGTTGTTCCAAAGGGTGTGCGTAATTTTACTAAAGTGTTGACTAGTTTTTGTAGGTGATGATTCTTAGTTTGACGGGAGCTAATCCAGTATGTATTGAGATTTTCTTTTGAGTTTTGGTGATTTGTAAGTTAAGAGTTTGTAATGCATTAGTAGCGTTTTCATGAAGGCTAATTTATAGTAGTAATATTTTCTGTTGAAGAATATAATTTTTGTGGTTATCTTTGTCGTTTGTGTTTTTACTCAGTGTCTTGACTTACATGTAAACATAATTTACTAGTAGTTTTGATTTGTGGTCATGTGTATGTTGCTGTTTCCTCACAGTGCAGTCACAGTTTTAAAGAAGTAAAAGGGAAACTGGGGATGTGCACCCAGTCACTTTATGTACTAACTTTAATTTGGGTATTTTTGGAAATTTTCTGTTTTTTGTTTAATGTTAATTAAGGAGTTTGATATGGTTTTTTGTTTAATCGGTAACAACCGATCACAACTGGACGTAAGAGAATCGTCAGGGCATGCATTCCGCAACTGTGATTTTTTTACTGCCCGTTAGTAACTCACTTTTGAAACAACATATTTGTACACTTTTAACACGTCATTATATTTGTTTTGCTGATGTGTTTTTATTTTTGGTTTTTCTCTTTGTTGTGGTTTCTGGCAGGACCATAACTCAGATTAAGAGTTAGTTTCTTGCACATGAGTAACACATTTAATTTAGCACTGAGTACATCATTGTGGGTTTGTTCTAGTGGAAGTTCTTACAGTAAAGTTTTGAGTTTTGATATGTTCAGTGAGATATGAGTTTTGATTTTAATCAACTGTTTGTAACTCTCTGACTTAGGTCACCTTTCTTTTCAGTGGCCGTGATTTGGCTCTTTGGTTTTGAGCACACGTTATTGAAGTGATTTTTAATTTTGAGCAGGATGCCTCATCGTTGTCCAATAGGCATACCTGATTATATTATATTGATATTTTGTTGTGTGGATGCCACTCCGTCGTTGGTACAAAGAGTGCGCCACATACATGTTTTGTGTGTTCTGCAGGGTGCCTCATCATTGTCCAATGGGTACACCTGAGTCTACGTTATAGTGTCTGTTTGCCACTTTGTAGTTGTCCAAAGAGTGTGCTGGTTTTCATAAAAAATTGAAGAGCTTGTGTGTGTCAAGGCCAGATTCAAGATGACCTAACACAGATTGTTATTGATGTAACCTTTTCCTTATGAAGTGATAAAGTAAAGTTTTGCTAATTATATTTTATTTGTGATTAGCTTTCGAATGTTGATTGATGTTGAGTTTAGAGAGTTTTGAAGTAATAATGTTGTGTTTTGTTTGGTTGTTTGGATTTTGCTTCGTACTCAGTTTTATTTGCCAACATGTACACGTAGTTCAGTTTGATATGAGTTGCGGTGATGTTTGTTTGGGATTTCCTGGCTGTGCAGTTGTGTATATTTAAAAATTTCATAAGAGTACCTGGATGTAATGAATGGTTTCAGTTGTAATGTAATGTTCTTTGTTTTCTTCTGATGTTATATTTTGGAAATTATTCATATTGTAAAGTGTGGAGTGCAAGGTTTTCTGCTGTTCCGTGTATTGTTATTGTGCTAACTGTGATGATTCTGTTTTTTGGTGATTTTAATGATGTTTCTATGCTACGTATTTTGCTGTTGAATTGTTCGCTGCTGTAATGTGATGCCTATTGATTATTTTTAATGTATTTTTGTCTATTGTGTTTGTGATAACCTGCAGGTCTGTACTCTTTACTTGACACACAGAGGATTGTGGGGATAACCTCTGCATGTCAAGTGGGGGGTTGTGAGGCGGTCCACCCACCACTTAAGTCTTTATTGTCTTGAGTTTATTTTATTTATTTCCTTAAGTTTGACTTATTGAATTTGCTATTATCTATTAAATTATTTCGGGTATTGTTGACAGGAGTTTGGTAAGGTATTGTTTGGCATTTTATCTGTATCAGTTTTGAAATTGTTAAACTTTATATGTATTTAATTTGGTTTGTTAGGCTGATGTAACTTTGTGTTTTAATTTAAATTTAATATTATCATTGGCAGCTTAACTGTTATTGTATTGTAACTCAGGGCTGGGTGTACTGTTGGCAAGGATAGTTGGATGGCACAGGTGTGCCTACCCAGTTCCTGGAATCGCTATATTTAGATTCTTTACTGTTTTTCTAATACTTTTACTTTTCATAAAGTGCACGTGCGCCGCCGCTCGTTGAGTGTGCGAGTGAGACGGTAATATGTTTGCGCGGGTTGGCTTGAGCCAATGGAAGGACACGTAGTTCAAATTTATTTAAAATTATGTTGTAAATTATTATATAATTATGGTTTTCAAAGTTATATTTTCATTTTTCAAGTTGTTTAGAAGTTTAAAGTTTGTAATTTACTATTATATTTAATTTAGTATTAATTTACCGTTACATTTTTAGCTTGGTGTGCTGGGTGGCGGCTAGAGGCGCTGCAGGGAGAGAGTAAGCTTCGCGGGGTCGGCCATACTTACTTGTTGTTCGGATGCGGACGGAGTTGGTTGTACTTGTTGGTCGGACGCAGTCGAAGATGGTCGCATTGAGCGGTGCTTGGACTGTGTGGGAGCGAGGTGGCGGAGCAGCCATATATACGTAGTTGATCTTTCTGTGCTGGTAGACACAAAGTGGAGGGCTCGCACGTTTGCGAGAATATTATGATTAAGATGTCGTGGCGTGTTTTGATCTTTGAAATTCCGTTTTATTTTATTTATTTATTCATTTTTTTTTTTTAAGTTTTGGGGTTGAGGTGTTCTCTCCCGGGAGTGTCAGGCTTGGACAATGATGAAGACTATTTTGATTGAAACCTAAAACTTTCAGTATGTAAAGTTGTTGTTTTTTTTAAAGTTATTGAATAAAAACAGTCACGCCAACAGGTTTTTAATTTTATGTACACTACAACAAAACCACTATACGATCACAACTGGCTACGTGATAGGTTATGTCAACAATAATGTAGCTTATTTCTTCAGCTGACGTGCTACATTTTTGGTGCCGTAACCAGGATTTTTGGTCCGAGAATGTAAGTAACTTCATGTTCATTCAGCGCCGATGTGCTACAGTATCCTAAAATTACTATTTAGGTATTTACCTAAGCTTCATTTTAAAGCAAAAACCACATAGGTATCTCAAATTCTTCAGTACATTAAAAGGATTCATTGAAAACACGTTTAATTTTTTTAATGGCTTTCAAGGACAAATTTTGAAAAATCCTAAAAATACTTTTTTGAGATTTACGAGCACCATTCTAATGTAAAGATCACCTGGATATCTTAAGTGGTTTAAAAGAAATAGAGAATTTATTGAAAATACATTTAATGGCATCCCTCCTTTAATTTCCGAATTTCGAAAAATCTAAAAATTATTAAATATGCATTTGCTTAGGCAATGTTTTGAAGTAAAAATATTAACAGTATATAATCAGGTTCAAGAATTATCGAGAGTTATTCGAAAACACATTTTGCCCCTTTTTACCACTTTAATTTTCTTTTTTCGAAAAATCCTTTCTTACTGGGTGCCTAGGGGAAGCTACGCTAAAAATTTCACATTTCTATGTCCAGCAGTTTGAGTTGATGAGTGAATGAATGAACAGGGCACTTAATTTTATATATAGAGATATCAGTAATAAGTATTGCAATTGATAAAAAATTTCACTTGGTAATAGGTCAAACAAAATTAACAATACTAAAACGCAGTTATTACCGAATAACTTAGGTGCTAACTAATTTCTAGTTCTACTGTTCACTAGAAAAGATTGTGTACAAAATAAATTTAATATTTATTTTAAAAATTGCATAAAATTGTCGAACAAAGGTTTTTTAGAGCATAAAAGTTACATTCATTAACTTTGGGATTCTAATATTTTTGTCTTTAACGACAGTTTAATAATTTAATAACCTAAAGTCGTCCATTGTTGGAGATGGCAATACAAATACATAGATAATGGAAATTTTCGCGAAATGAATTTTGCAACAAATTGTTTATGGCTCACGTACACACCTGCAGCACTACTTCGTAGTTATTAGACAACGTGCCTTGCAGTGGCGAAACAAGTTCTCCGATTTAGAGAGGGGCAGGTAATTTGGCGCACCCCCTTTTTTCCCCCATTTTGTCAAGTAAGGAATTTGAAATTCCTTCACAAATTTTTATTTCATTTTACAAAATCTAGAAGCGAAGATATATACAGCAATATTTGACCAGCAGGCCCACTTCTTTACACAGACATTTTCATTAAAAAAAAAAAAATAGGTGCCCAATCCAACATTTGGAGGGGGGGTGGCAATATATACCCTGCCCCCCCCGCCAGTTGTTACGTCCCTGTGCGTTAGTGCAAAGGCGTCACTCAACTGACTGTGCCAATCAGATTTAAGTTACTGCGACCCTACTACACGTCTGTGATTTGACGTTAGAACCCAAGACGCTTAAGAGTTAAAAACAGCCAATCACTGACCGTCAAGCATAACTGCAGATGTGCTCGGAAATTACTGAAACAATTTGTTTCAAAATTCTTTTCGCGAAAATTTTCTGTCCCTACAAATACACTAAGTTAGACTATAAGTTCAGTTCATGGTTGACGGCTACACAAATGTGACTTGGTTATGTGACAGCTAAGTGCAAAATATATTTATCGAATAACCTTGTAGTAACTCTCAGCTATGTATTTACAGAATGTATTATTTATTTCTATTTACCTCTCAAATTCCCTGTTCGAATGACGCTACAGCTGAACAATTACAAAGTTAGCGCTCCGTCAGTCAAGGCACGCATGCACAGTTTGTTGTGCTAGACAGAGACAGTATAACCACGAAGCTCATAGGGACCAATCACCCTCTGTTGTTTCCTCCAGTAATCATTGAACTGAATTTTCTCTCTGCCTACCAGTAGCGGGCAGTTAATGTTAACATTGTCATCGTCAGTATTTTATTCTTCACCGCGTGGCTTTGAACCGAGGGCACACAAATTTGTCTACTCGAGGGCACTTATATTACCTTAATTACCTCTGGTGTAAGTTTGTTGTTTAACATTATTAAATTCATAATATTTGTGTTCTAGAAATACACCATTATTTATGCAGAATGGGTTGTATCTCTTAAAATAAATTTTAAAGTTTTAAATGATTTTATTTGTATCTTGAGCCTATATTATAAAGTATTGATTTTGAATTTATATAAAAGACAGAAAGCTGGCAGCCTCTATATTGTTGTCCATCCACATACGCACAGTAAACCCCCAATCTAATAACATCAGATCTAAAGACATTGGCGATCAAACGACATAATTTTCTTGAACCCAGGAAAATTAATACTTAAAAAATTTATGAAAGCTAAGCAAAGTGCAATAGATCACAGTAAAACTTAATTTAAAAATAATTATGTGTACATGGAATAGTAAAATACTGCAGTTATCACAAATTAGTGATATGCAGCTGTGAAACAAAAATAAGTTGTTGAAAAACGTTAGAAACTTTAGCTGGAATAGAGTTGAGGCACGCACCAGATGAGTAGGCCACCCGCGCAACACAGATATATATGAGACGTGATGACTAACACTGCCTTATCTCCTCCTCCTCCATGCACCTACGCAGTTAGATACCTGACGTGGCATAGCAATGGTATAATTTGCAACCATTTTTTGAGGAACCGTAAAAAATTTTGGTTGAAAAATTTAAAATTTAAGGAAAATCGCCTGCATTGCATTTTCCTTGGCGAGTAGTGTGCTGTAAGAAATGCACTGCTAAAAATAAATAACCCCCCCTCCTGTGTCCACGCCAGCCAATAACCATTCTCTCCCCCCTCCCCAGCCAACAAGCCAGATTGTACTGGTGTGCGCACGCATCAACAGCCGACTGTCTGATAGTCATGTGCAGCTTGCATCCTGTCTCGCACACAGCAGAGCCACATGTTTGTTTTTCCTCTCCCACTCGGACACTCTCTCACATCAGTCAATGTACTGTATTTGTTTCTGTGTCTTGTGAGAGCCCAGGGGGATGGGAGTTGAAAAGACAACACATTTCTTTATTTTTATGCCCCCATTACAGCATGGCAAAAAAAAAAAGGACCAGCATTGCACCCAGGCAACAAAGAAGCGAAAAAAAATATATAATTCAGCGTTATTTTATCTTTTATTTAGCGACAGAATTGAGCTCGGCTTGACCTTGATGCCTTCCGCTATATTATTGATCACTTGTCACGTGAGGGACGTGGCTATGAAATTGTTGTGGCGAAAAACGGCCTACGATGCAAATACAACAGTACCGTTGCCATGTGCATCATGTGGGCTACTAAGATTTTTTTTATGCTTGCTCTACAGTGGAGCAATAAGAAAGACTGCAGCCAGCGCACCGAGAGCCACTTTGCCTTTCTATCACCAGCACATCACTCTCTTGGACGGAGAAAACTAGGATCTAGGTACCTTACCACACGTTCATTGTGTCTAGCGCTTGGCTGGCAGGCGACAACAGCACACAGAAATGTGATAACCTTGCAAGTAGCTGCTGCAGCCCGGTGTTGCCATGTAGTGTGCTGCGGGGCCTCAGTCCGGCATCGCTAAGTAGCGCACAGCTACCCGGAACCGTCGATGTCGCTGGCCACAAGTTACGACCCCCTGCGCATTACCTTTGCTGTTGGACACCCGGAGGGCAGTAGTAGCCAACTTTATCCCTTTTTATGTGTATAATTTTTAAATATCACTAATAAATGCATTAAAAATATTTCAACTGAATATTTATGTTTCTCGTAAAGGAAAAAAATTTATTTTCGGCCTGTAATTCAAAAGTTAAAATTTACTTACTATCAAGATTTTGTACTTTAAAACCATGACTCGTCTTATGTGCGGGGTCGTCCTTTACGCCGACAAAACCGGTAAAGCACTTTTATTAGTAGGTATCGCTTAAATTCTATAATGGCGACACGTTGTAACAGTTATTGCGTAATAAAAAAAAAGACAATGGCTGTACTTAAAGGTTTTTAATTGTTGCAGTACACTTTTACATAAATAATACGAGTTGTTCTTTTGCGGGTTGTGTGCTTCGCGCCAGGCAAGCAGGATGAATCAAGTGCTCACAGCGAGCTGAGAGGGTGGCAAGCCAAAGCCAGCGACCAATCCCCTCCGCCATCCTACATAACCAGATGAAGTGTGCCGCGCGGCTACTCAAATCACGGCACACTGGGGGTTATGGGGTACAATTTTACTTGGACGACACCTCATTGTACTAAAATATAATTTCAATGAAAAACGTGTTTATTTTAAGTCAGTAGTTGTTCTACACTAACTTCAAGAAAAAATCCACTTAAAATTTGTATTTTAATTGAGGAGGGAGGGAGTTAAAATTAATTACACTGGGACTAACCAAATCTGCGACCTAATGAGATAATTACTTGGCACCGTGCGATGTCGTTAGATAGAGGGTTTACTGTAGTAAGTAAAGCTACGATGGTGGAAACATTCCCAAGGCCACTTGAAGGGACGCACAGATTAGAAGGAAGAGAGATGAGACGCAGCGGTCCCCCTTCCCCGCTGTCTATAATACAAGCGATAGTAAAAGGGAGAGTAAGCAAAGGAAGTGTTCACTGAAACACGGAGGTGGGGGGGGGGAAGCAAGCTGGCTGTAGTTCATATTCCTGCCACCCGCCTCTGTGCAAGACCGACATGAAATTCATACAATGGCGCTATTGTGCCCAAGTGAGGCGGGCCCCTTAAGACATGCCTTTATATTTAATTCAGTCAATCTTTAATTTAATTTTAAAATGTTTATCAACAAAAATTAATCACATGGAAACTGTATGGTAAAAAATACAGTTTTTCTTGAGAGTATGTTCAAACTGTGTGGTGTACGTCTTACATACAAGAGGAGAGGGGGAAGAAGGAGGGGAGTGGTACATGGGTAAATATGATATATGTATTTGTAAGTCCTGTGATATTATTCTCCAAGTAGAATACACCAGACATGCATAAAGCACAGTGGTAAGTATGTGTAGTAAAATGTCCTTACCAAGAAGAAATTGTTACTGTATAAAGAGTCTTCATAATAGATGCTCTATTTAGTAATTATGTGGGTATTCTTGCAGCTATAACTGTCTGAACGACTGGCAGAGGCAGTTTTCTATCATCCATTCATTTCTGTCAGTGCTTGTCTTGGCAACCGAAAACATATTAGCACTGAAAGGGTTTTAAAATTAACTGAAAAAATAAATACTATAGTAAGTATCAGTAATTTTTAAAAATAAAGTAATTAATACCCAACCAAACACCTACTATGCTAAATGCTGAATTCTGTTTTTGTTAACAATACCTATTTTCATGTAAGCATATACTGATAACATGGCATATAGTACTGTTTCTTCAAGTGTACATAACCTTTACTCTAATACAGTGATATTGTTGAGCCTACAACATACCTGAGGCACATCGCAGCTGAATATTACTGAGGGATTAAACCATAAATTTTTTGTAGTAGTTGGTTTAAGAATGTGTGTACCAAAAGTTTTGTTTAATCAATAGCTAAACCAATAAGCAGATTATTTAAACAGCCAAAACACACATAAAGTTAATGGGCTCAGCTGGATTGCATCAAAATAAGCAAGTCACAATTAGCATTGTCAACAAAAATTTTACCGGCTCAATTCTACAAAAAAAAAGTTACATAAAAAAAGCTGCTAATTCACCAGCTGTTCAGTGTTTTAAAAATTATGTAATTTTCTTTTTCCTTCTTTTAACAATTTTATTACTCAATATTACTACGTACTACCTTCCTTATATCGGACTACTAAATTATAATGGCAAATGTTTCATAAATTAGCACTGCGAACAAAATTACTTGTCAACCAATAAGCTGATACTAGAGTTAGCAGAGACAGAAGCATTAAAACCTGTGTACCATGCACACACCTAATATCATAGCTGTACATACTCCAAACAGAGGGAACAGGAATTAAAATATACTAGCCAGCAAAGTCAAAATTCAAATTAACTTCTCACCCACATCACAGCACAAAGATAGAGACAGAAGCACAACAGGGAGTTAAGGGTGTAACCGACAAACGTCACAGATGATAATAATAAAGAGGTGGGTGGGCACCAACACCAAAGCACGGAGAATTGCAAGGTCAGAGGTTGTGGTTCATACCAGCCACGCGCAACCCGCACGCGAGGGGCGAGCTCTGCCGCGCGGTTCCCTGCGTCTACGCTACCTGTGCTGATCCCACCTGAAAGTGACGATGCTGACCGCATTGGCAGGAGAGGGATGGCTCCCGACAATGTTGGCGCTGCGGATTGCCTCGCGTAGCTTGATCAACTGCAGCTCCACCTCGTCGAATGTATTTGCATCCACGATGAACACGTCTGCCATCTCATCCGTGATCAGCTGGCAGGAGTAACCAATGTTTATTGCAGTCTCTGTAAGATGCAAGGTAAATATCACAGCACAGCTGAAGAGCATATTCAGCCTACTTTAATATACATATTTGAAGCTCTAAGACATTGAGCAAGCAACAATGCACATCTCTAAAATATAAGAGGAGGAACAAATGTGACTGGCACTGGCAGGTAACTACGAACACACACCAAGATCAAGAATACAAAGTTGTTAACTGTGCCACTCTCAGGCCTTATTAACTAAACATGATCAACTACAACCTATACAAACACACCGCAAGAAACATGGGTCATGATCTACAAAAGGTTTAACACACAGGAAATTATCACAGAGAACGAAAATAAACAATACAAAAGCAATAATATTTCCACAAATTGTTCGGCTCTATTTGTATGATTCTATGTAAATATTCCGTTTAAACGATATTGTTAGATCAACCATATTAGCAGTCTTTACTGTTAGTAACTTCCTCTGCTACAGTCTTTCCATAGTCTCTGGTGATAGTTCCATATTACTGAAATATTAACACACCATAATTACCATAATCACATGTGATCCTCACCATAGGCGAAGCTACGGGATGGTCCGGGTATGCACAGGACCACCCATTATTCCTGACAGGTGTCAACACAAATCTTATTACCAACTCCTTTAAAAGTGGTGGAGAATTACTCAAACCTTCTTATCACAAGCACGTGAAGAATGGGAACACTGAAGTATCTACAGGCAACCCTCGCAAACACGCATACACAGACGCACGCACAGAGAAAGGAAGGAATGGAAATATCCAAAGCATAAAAACATAGACTGTTTTCTTCAGTTCATGGAATTTGCGCATGCGCACTACAGGACCCAGCTAGTTGGCTTGACGCAGTACGCAGATAACCATATAAAGAACAGTGAAGTCCTGCAGTATGAAATTATAGTCTACACCGGATCAGCAAGTGGTTACATGCTTCTTCAAACGCCCGAAGAAAAACGAGAACAGTGGTGATGATGGACAAGATACTGGTAGGGAGTGTGACTTTTTTAGTGTTACTACGACCATTTTTTTTATTATTGTTTATTATAGAAAATATACACTGTAGAATTAAGCACAGTTTTTAATCTTAGCTTTTCTTATTTATACTTTTTCCTGTTATATTTATTAGATGTTACTGACATATTATTTATTATTTGTAATTTATTGCAACATAGTGAGAATATATCTATTTGTAAACTGTATTTGTTTGAGGTATTTCTGCATGCTTGTTTAATAAAGCTAGCTTAATACACATTAAATGTTAAATAAATATGTTTCCTGATGCAGAAAGCGTGACTGGACTTGGAAGATTCAAATAGTGATAGCAGGACTGCAACAATTACTATCTGTATTTATCCCTCTCGTAGTCCAGAGAACCTCGACAGTATGAGTTGTGAAAAGAGTCCAGGAATAGGAAGTACGACAGAGTCGCAACAATTTTCACGACCAGCAATGAGAATGTTAATTTTTCTTTTATTACTTACCCGATTTTAAGTAAACATATTTTACCAAAGGTTACGTCTACAAAACAAACATTAGGCCTACTTCGCACGAATATAAGAAATTATTTCAGATGAACTCCTCCCTTAACAACGTAAATTTCCTGTCACCCAAACTCAAAACACGAACAATGTCACAAATCTTTACAGACTATACTTTTAAGATGTATGTGTATCACATCAACATTAATTTATAACTGTAACCAGTGCATACATGTTAGCTCATTTTAAGTTATGCATGGCACAGCTAAATAAAGCAACTTCATTTTACAAACAGAATCGTAGATGGATAAGTTGTGCAAACAAAATTTAAAAAATAGACGTTTCTAACAATATAAACAGACGTGTAATTTTAATATTAACGTTTTTGTAAACTTGGTATGTGTTATGATTAAGGCATTTAAAACTTTAAAACACCAGCACAGAAAAAACAAACAGCATTATTATTTCTGTGACCTTATGGCTAATGCATTGTCTTTTCTCAGATACCTTAAACCTTTCAAACAAACAATTAATTAAAAATATGAGACACATGTTTCCCTTAAAACTTCCTTAGCCCATGAAATTTTATAATACTTTACTCACATCAACAACATCACTTAATTATGTTTAAAAAATGTGTACCATCATAGATTTGGAACTTAAATTTTTTGAAATTGTCACTGCTCTATTTGCACATTTATTTTTAATAAGATTAATTGTTTAACGATTATTTAAAAAAAATTAATGTGTATTTTTTTTGCAGAAATTGTAGCTGTACCACCTGCACCTCTTGACCCATGTCATGGTACACCAAAAGGAACAATGGAAAGGAAGCAATGCATAATCATGGGCCATTTCAACATCACTTACCTACTTACCCAGAGAAGACAGTCGACAACAAGAAAAGGTCTTTTCTTCATCAACGGTTTGCCCGTTACAATTGGTTGGAATACAGCATTGAAAATGATGCAGCTTTCTATTTTTCTTGTCATTTCTTTGCTCGAAATGAAAGTACATACACAGGAAATATTGACGTCTCGTTCATAACAAATGTTTTCCGAGTATGGAACACGGCCAACGAAAAATTCAGAGTACACCAGTTGTCACACTGTCATCAGTCAAGTGTATATGGCTGGAAAAACTTTTCATGCGGAAAATCAACTGATGTTGCTTTGAATTCAGGGAAAGAGTTCCAAGTAAAACAAAAAGAGACGTAAAGACAGGAAAACAATGAATACATGACCCGATTGGTGGATATAATTGTTATGCTAGCAAAGAGAGGAAGGCCTATGAGAGGTCACAATGAATCACAGGATAGTGAACAAAAAGAATTATTTCTAGAAATAATTTGTTTGCTGAAAAAGTATGATCCTTTTATGAGGCAGCATTTGGAGAAATTGCCAAAGAACTATAATTCTACAAACAATACAATTCAAAATTATATTTTGACAGCCTTGGACAATGTGATGCTACAATCAATGACGGAGGAAAACAAGGGTCAACCTTTCTCCATTATTGCAGATGAAACATCTGACGTGGGACATCATGAGCAAATGGCTGTGTTCTTCAGGTATTCTGTTCCACCTTCTCATTGCGATTCAGCGCCTGAAAACTTGTGATGCCGAGACCATTTTTACGACATTGGACAACATTGTTAAAACCATGAAGTGTAATTGGAGTAATGTTCTTGCTGTTTGTATTGGTCGTGCATCCACATATTAGGCAAGTTCTCTGAGGTACAGGCAACAGTTAGGCAAAACTGCTCTAATCATGTACGTATACTGCTATGCTCATTGCTTGAATTTAGCGCTTGTAAATGCTTGTGCATCACACAAAGAGAATAATATAATCATCGACTTTTTTTGTGTAATACAGTGCATTTATGTGTTTCTTGAAGAAAGTCCCAAAAGACAGGCTGTTTTTTAAGATATTGTGAAGACAACTTTAAAGTCTCTCTCGACAACACGAAGGGCTTGCAGAGCTGAAGCTGTGTCAACTATTCAAATGAACTATGAGTCTATTGTGGATGCTATTGAGACAACAGTGGAAGGGACTATTGACAGTAAAACTAGAGCAAGTAGGAAAGGTATCCTCACTCAGATGAAGTCTTTTAACTTCACACTGAGTTTAGAAATCACGCATCCAATTTTGCTAATGATTTTGAAGACAAGCGAAATGTTACAGTCTTCTACTAATGATCTGTGTGTGGCAATGGAACAAGTCCAGATGCTTGTTTCAGCTTTAAAACATTTGAGAAATGAAGAGTCAAGCTTCGATGAGGTGTACAGTAAGGTAGAGAAAAAAAAAAGTGTCAAATTAGAAATTGATGTACCAAATCATGTAAAATAGATTACCATTCTGAAAGCACTTTTTTATTTGGATCAATGAAGGATGAAAGCAAAGTAGTCCTATTTAGAGCTGTGACTGACTCTCTTATTCAAGGTTTGAAAACCCAACTTTCACAAGAAATCCAAAAAAATTATTTCTGCTACAGGCAGAACTCTGAGACTCACTCCCACTCAGAACGATGTTCAGATCTTAATTAACAAGTTTTGCTTGAGTGTTCCAGAGCTTCAGGCTGAGATACGTCTGCTGAGAAGCAAGACAGGGAAAGAGTATCCTCCGAAAACTATTAATGACTGGCTGATATGGATTTCAGAGTTCAACCATAACCAAACTTACGAAAACTTCTACCAACTGCTGGAATAATTTGCTGTTATTCCTGTAACTAGTCGTTCATGTGAGAGAGGATTATCCAAGCTGAGCCATGTTAAAACCAAGTTGAGATCAACAATGGCACAAGATCACTTTCAGAATCTCATGCTTCCTTACATTGAGCAGAATCTTGCTAATTCCGTCCAGGTGGCAGATGTTATTGAAGAGTTCTAAGGTATGGTAACATTTGATTGGCAAATGAACATGTGAACTTTTTGAAAATTATTTGAGGCCAAAACAAATTTCAAAATATACAAGCCTTTATTAACTTCCCAAAAATTTTTATTGACTTTTAAAAAATAGCTCGTGTTACATGTTATTATGCTGTGGAAACAGGTTTGATTGTGTAGTTTGTTGCGATATTTATTGTGCTATTGTTTTGCTGGACATAACCGAAGGATTTTTAATGCATTTGTTTTTGCCCCTAGCGCTAGTTTTATCTTACAATGGTTGTAGCAGAATTGAAGTAATCGAGGAATGTACAATATAAATACTCATTAGCATAAAATATCAAAGAATGTAAGTTACCGTATTTTAGTAAAACATTTATCAGCTGTTAATATGTTAATAATTTATAATTTTCTGTCTAAATTATCTTCCACCCTTCCCAATACTTCGAAAAAATTAATACTAAAATATTTCTTACATTAAAATATAAAATTTTTTGTCAAACATAATAAATTAAAAAATTTGTAACTAAAAAAAATTAAATATTGATTTGGCTACATATGTATGTTACAGTTTTTGTATTTAATACATTCATCACTCATCAACTTATATAAAAAAATATATTAATATTCCTACCAGTGTTGTATTCAATGTCCAGAAACCAAAAACTGTTTATATAGCGCCATTGACACGTTGACACGAGGACCCTGGCACCCCCGCCATATTGGGGAGATCAGTGAAGGCTAAGAACACCCCCATTCGCTAATCGCTAGCTTCGCATATGATCCTCACAGTTATTTACTTACAACATTACAACGTGTACACATGCATTACATGGAAACCACTCCAAAATCTTTAAAAAAATAATGGTGTTTTATTCATCCTACATAAGGCTTCAGTAAACAAATAAAACACAAAGGTCGCTAAGACAACATCCCTACAAATAACTTTCATTACTTTGCTTTGACAGATCGATTCATTTTGAAGGAAATTACTTAGTGTATAATATTAACAATTACAATCTAGCCACTGAGCAAGCTAAACAAACGAGGCAATACCACATTCCGTTCAATCAGAAGTGTTAGGGTTATCTTTATGCTACAATACATATTAATAATATATTCCTTTTTACATCATTCTGATCTGTTGTTGATACCAACTCCCAGACATTAGGTCCCACACTCAAATCAATTTTAATGGGCCCGTGATACAAAAGGAAAAGCTTCTTGGTCTTCTTCAATGACAATTTACTACACCCGCCAACATGTAACAACACTAAATCCCCAGGTTAAAGGTTGTGAAAATAATTTTCTTGGCTACCAGCTTGCCTATCTGCCTCCTTCTGTAATTTTACCCGAACAAGCTCTAGCTTCACTTCTATCAATAACAATTCCACTGGGGGAAAATAGATATTCATAGCAAGGTCAACTTGAGCTGTGTCTCCAGTGACTAACTCCTGCAGCGAAAACACAGAACTGCTATGTACGTGTAGATTTAAGAATTTTTTTTAGAAGTGGTACAGCATCTGCCCACCCACTGCGCCTAAGTAAGTACTCAGAAGTCTACCAATTTATACCGTAAACCGCTCCCTGGGATTACTCTGAGGACGACAAATATACGAGTACACTAGATCCATCAGCAACCAAAGTAACTTCCCACACCAATAATTTGAGCTAAATCGTGTCCCATGACCACTAAGTATTCTTTTAGGCATATTATATTCTTGTAAATAGTCATTCACCAGTTTATCCCAGATGCTACAGTGGTTGCTTCCGTTAATATGTAACAAATTACAAGTCTGGCAAAGACGCCAAGAGCTACTAACAAATACTGACCACCACCCCTGGCCTTGGGCAGAGACCCATATAAATCTACCACAACTAAATCACCTGGTCCCTTTGGATTTATCGTCTGCCAAGGGCACTTCAAATTTCAATTAAGAAATTTAGATTTCTGACGAAGAAGAAGTTTTACTCACTGACTTAGCCATGTTATTACAATAATAACTATTATTAAGTAACCACAATAATTTTATCTCTCCTATTGATCTATGAACATATCAAACTAAGTTGGTTATCCAAATTTTGGAAAAAACACAACCTCCAACTGCCAGACTCCAAGTTGTTCTTCCTGCAAACATTCCATTAGTCAAACAATACCATGAAAAGTCTTTTGAACCACCGGATTATTAACATCCTTATCTTCAGATTCCAATACTCTGATAATACCACTCAATATTTTGTCTTCCGTCTGCACTTTTCTTGTTGACCTAAATATCCTAACAAGGTTGTGGTTATTCTATTCCTGCCAAAACAAGCATTCATTCCAGTACTGCTCCACGCTCACCTCACATCACCCCTCACCAACACTAAAGACATTGATGTTAAGCTCTGACCAAAATCTCTCACTCACTCATTAAATCTGCATTTATATTACTTTCAATGCCCACTTACTTAATTGCAATACCATATTCATGAAGCGTAAGGCACCAGCAGGTTAGCCTATTACCCATAAGTCTAAAGGACTTCAGAAATGCCAACAAATGGTTATCTGTCAACACTATGATTCTGTGCCCTATTAAAATGCCCCTTACCGTACTTAACCCCCAGACTAAAGCCCAACAAACATGTTCTGTAATTGTATAGGACCTTCTGCAGAAGTTCATGACCTACATAATAATGCCAAGAGTTTCTCACTTCTTTCCTCCTCTACTTTAGAAAGTTTCACCCCTAACCCATATCAAGATGCATCTGTGATTAAATCAAATACTTTGTCAAAACCAGGATGATCCACCATACATTCGGTTAGAAAAAAAGACTTTTGCATTTACAAAGCTATTCTGGCACTCACTGGTCCAAGCGCAAACTTCATTTTACACAACAATTCTAGCAAAGGGGCAACTACATCTGCAAACTTATCAGCAAATCTGTGAAAAAAATTGCAAACACCAAGATATCCTTTTAACTCTTTTATATTACGCAGTGTTGGAAATTTTTTAATTAAATTTTTTTATGGGTCAGGCCTAATGCCTTCAAAGTTTAAAAAAAATTCTCAAAAACTCCCCACTTGATGTTTAAAAAAATTTTGATTTTGAAAACTTTAATTTAAAATGTACATGCCTCAGTCTTTCTAATAACTGCTCCCAATGTCTCAGATGCTCGTCGAAATTCTTATCTCACTTTCAATCAACACACTACCGAAATGTCTCAACTTAAGTAATTGTACGGAGCCTTCACGTCTGACTGCTTGCTGCAAGGCCACATGTCTGTGGTGTCACCTCGGAGGTTGAATGCACCAGGCTTTTGTCTGCTTCACGACGGAGTATAAGAGCCAGACAGCAGTGGCATATCTTTGAATGGTAGACTCCATAAATGCCTGAAGCTGCAGAAGACCATCATAGACACACGTCTGTCCTTCCTCTGTCATTACGTTGCCTTCACTGCTGTCACCCAGCAACTGTACTATCAGGTTGAGGTCAAAGAGGGACATAATGACAAGCAGCACATCCTGTGAATGGTGTAGGATCACACTCATCTTGTGGTTTCCACTGACCTAGATAGTTCAGTTTAATTGTGCATTGTCTTTTGATAACATTGATGAATAGCCCACATAAACCTGATTATGTTGCATATATAGTGCAACTAATGACACAGTCAAGAACTGAAAATGAAAATCCACTATGAATTCCTGCCTCGGACAGGGTCACTTACATGGATGAAAGAAGGGCCGGGGTGAGAAATGGCCCAGTTGCTCAACTAGCAAGACATGCTTTATGCCAGACCAGCCTAAAGAGTGATCAAGCGACGAATATTCAAGCAGAAACTTCCTACAATTGGTGTCTTAGCCCTCTCCAGGCTCGTACCAGTGCACCAGGAGGAGGCTACAATTCAACTGTGTTCCACTGCCTACTTAAAGCACATGTCCTTGAATGCATCAGACAAAGTAATGAGTGTTTGTCAGTTACAATGTGCATTTGCGATGAAACATTATACGTATCTCCAGACTGGAGACTCCAGTCCTTATTGTCTGTGCGGTAATCAGATTGACTGCTTCAATAACAACTGAAGGCCTGATTGATTACACAGTATTTTGTAATCTTGACCAAACCTGGAGCTTGGTAACCTCGGATTCGACTGTGCCGCTCAAGGTTCTACTGGTGTTGCTCCTTGTATGCCTTCATTTCTCTCACACACACACACAATGACATCTGGAGTCGTCCCTTCCTACATTGTAGTATTGATATCTGCTAGGTGCAGTTGATTTGTTAATTGTTTGATTTCCTCTGTTTCCTTCCCCTTCCTCTACATTGAAAGACAGAACATGAATGGGTGTATGAAGGGGTGGGTGCTTAGGAGGTTTGGGAAGATTGAATAAAAAGTCACACAGAACCCCCCCACCCCCTTTTTTTTTTCTCTGTCTGTGATTTATTATTGTTTGATAATTTCTCTTTGCCAGATGCTGTTGCACATCTGAGTGGCAAATTTTTGCCACTCACTTTTGCGTTAGTGTCTGGCAAAGAGAAATTATAGCACAATACTAAATGGGCACGACTGGAAATGTGGCGTTCAATTTTAACATCTGAAATTTCACGGAAACCACAATACAATAGAACATACGGCCATTAGTCATTTACACATTTTCCAGAATATATGTAATTGAGACATGTGAACTTTACAAACTCCATACATTTCATTAACACTAGTAGGCCATCACATGACTTATAATTTTATTGTAATATGGGTTTGAAGTGAAGGGAAGTGAGATTTTGGTCAGCGCTCAACATCGAGATCTTTAGCGCTGGTATGAAATAAGTATGGAGCAGGGCGGGGAAACAGGAGATCCCAGATAAAACCCACAGACCAGCGGCATCATCTGACACGATTCCCACATGCAAAAATACGGGGTCCAAACCACCGGGAATCGAACCCCGATCACTTTTGTGGGAGGCGAGAGGTCTAACCCCTCGACCACCGCGGCCCCTATATGGATCCAACATAGGAAATCAAACAATATTATTCACAACTAAATTGAGTGGAGCAGTCGTCAAAAATACTGTTTAGAATACCGTATTTACCCATGTACCACCCACCCCCATGTAAGACCCGCACCCCATATTGTCAACATACTCACTATTTTGTTTAAATTAAATTTATTTTTGCATAAAAAACATAATGAAATTATATCCCAAAAGTATACACCCGCACCCTTTATTGTTAACACAGTACGCTTGAATGAAAACATAATATCTTCATCATTTTGTTTCAATTTAATTTACTTTTGCGTAAAAACTTAATGCGTAGCACCACGCGCGAACATAACACGGGCGAACGATCCATGGCAACGTATGCTGCACACTGTTAGCTACAAGCTGTAACTGAAGGGCACTCAGGCGCGCTGTACTGACGGAGACACGAAACACTATCTCGGCCTCTGCGCTGCATGCACGTACGTAGATGCTTGTCCATCGGGCCAAACAAGTCAAATAATGCATCGTCAATCAACATTGTTGTAATGTGCAGACGTTTTTATATTAAAACAATTCACTAAATGGCATGGTACTGGCTTGGCGCATCTCAGCACGGCCCGGCGCTACCTAGATTGCTGCAGTTTGGCATATCCCAGAAGGCGGCCATGGTGCCACGAGCTGTACGCACAGTACGTCGGTACAGGGCGTGGCTGACAGTAATGCCGGTGTTGTGTCTTATAAGCTACAATCTGATCTTATATTGTACATACTTATATTTCCTTTGTAATAAATGCTTCCAGCAGTCTGTAATGTATGGTAAATCCCATTTTTTGAGGCCTCATTTTTCATCCAAAACCTTTATTTACGTGTATTACCAGCACCCCAACTTTTAAATTTGGTTTTTTGGAAAAAAGGTGCGGGTGGTACTTGGGTAAATACGGTAGTTAAACATTAATGGTGAGTAAATGCAGATAAAACATCAGACAAAGGAAAAAACTAGTGCTCTAATTTGTGCTGTCCTTTCACGCAATGTTGTGAAGATTCTACAATTGTACAGTTTACCAGGACTTAGCAGATCTTCAACCATAATATTGTGAATATTGACAGTACCTTTGTACCGACTGCGTTAGTGAACGACGTAATTTGACGACGTTAGAAACAGTTCAGACATTGCAAGTTATCAAGAATTAACATATATAATACTCAGCACTTATATTTCAAACGTTTCCACGTATCCAGACTTTCATTATATACCTTATATTCCATTTGTTGTTTTGGAATATTTACCGTCGCCATTTGCAAACATGACATTCTTCGCCATAGATGTGATACAGACTAAACAGAGACACAGGTACAGGCAGTGCAGCTAGCCTCGTGCTACACTAGCGCTATCGAGCGACAACGGCGGAACCTCAAGAAATATTCCCGAGGACTGTGTTAATATAATTTTCCCGTAATATTGTGAATTTCTGAAGGGAATTGTTTATATAATTAATATTGTTCTAAGCTAGACTTGTAATGTTTATACTGTGTTTTCGTTATGTAATTTCAGGTTTCATAGTAATAATTGATATATTGTAATTCACAGGTCGTAGTTGCTCTGCCATGTTGGGCGGACTATTTCCAGAGATAATATTCATTCTCGCTTCGTGTATTTATACTCGTGTATTTGTAGTATCGGGGTTCAGTCGGCTTCCAGTGAAATGTAAGTGTTGCTTTGTTATTCGTTATTGTAAATGTGGAATGGGTTGTCATGCTGCAGGACTTGTAAATGATTAATTTGTGGCGCCTTGTTTAGTTTCGTGTTTATTATTTCTTGAGTTGAAGTCCTGTAGCATAATGGCCCAAGTCCTAGTGTTTCGTTCGCGTCTTGTGTTGTTTGTTGTGGTTTCACCTTTTTCTGATAAATTAAAGTAACTTTCGTGTTCGGGATTTTATAAGTAAATTAAAGTAAATATATTATTATTCAGTGAGAGAGAGAGAGGGGCAGACATGTAATTTCAATTAGTTATATTAATTGGTTAATTAGCCTTCAAAGGTGTGCAATTTGATGCTTGGATTTGACAGCGTATGTAAACCATTTCCGATCTTTAACAGTAAACCAATTAGATGTTTCGCATGCACCTTATGTGCCCGACTAGGAGATTTTTGTGTGAGGGTGTAAGCTGTTAATGCATTACTACTGAGGTAGGATATGCTTGTGTTTGAGAATGTATGTTGGGACGAGGTTCCCGGAAGCTTTAATTAGTATGTAAGTATGTTTAGGGGCGTGTGTCCCCTCGAATTTATGTTAGGGTTTGCTGCTGAGAGTCAGCACTTGTTGTGTGAGCTAGTTCCCTATGAGGTAGGGCTAGCCTATGTTTAGTTGTTGTCTTTGCTACACCCTCCTCAGGGTTATCGACTAGGGCTTCTTGTTATTTCCTATTGTTCAGGTTTAAATGAGATTCCATTTGCACACCTGTTATTGTATTTTTGTAAGATTTATGTTTAATGTTATTTGTTGAATGTTTCGAATGTTTAGATCCTTGGTTATTATTTGAGTTTGTATTATTTGCGAGGTTTTGTAACTGATGATTTTGTTTCGATTATTAATAAATCGCTGATGCGATTAACCCGGCTGTTTGGTATTATTCCTTGAAGTTGATGTTAATGGTAACTACCCTTATACAGATTTGTTAATAATTGTGATATTACTTGCAGATCATGCTGATCACTTGCTAGTTATGCTAGTCTTGAGGTTATGATTATCTAGCTCTGATTGAATTAAATTATACCCTAGCCTAGGCGTAGCTTGCTAATTGTTGGGGATCGCAACCCTCGTTCCTGCCTCTGCTCTGCTGCTGAAATATTGTTAGGTGCCATCACCATGTCGAGGTTAGCTCCGATGGAGGGGCGGTGATGGTACAAATTTTTGTTGAAGTCCTTCAAATATCATTGCACTTATTCTAACGCAACAAAAAACTGAAAAGTATAAGCTAGGGCTATGGTGATAAGAGACACAAAGTTAATGGGCCATCTGTCATGACACTACTTCAAAACTCCACTAGCAAGAATGACGGAACATGATAAAACAACATGACTAAGAATCCTAAATGAAAACAAGACCTTATGCGTTACACACTAAAATCAAAACCAGAACAGCTTCTGTAATGTACAATTTATAAAAATCCTACACAGAAACAAACAAACTTACATAACTATGTGGCAGTCATTGGCTGGATCGTAACAGGCCGGGAACAAGTTCCCAGTTACAGTGAAAGTTTAAAGGAGCGAATGAGACTAACTCAGCAGAACAGGGAGCAGATATTATGTCAGACTGAAAGTAGGCAAGCAAGTAGCTTATGGAACAATCCCAGCATTTGCCTGGAGCAAATTCAAAAACCATAGAATACCAAAATTAGGATGGTTGGAGCCAGTGATCGAATTCAGGTTCTCCTGAATGTGAGTCTAAATTGTTACAGTTGTGCCACGACGCTCGGCGTGTGCATGTAAAGGTATATTTACTAGGGCTATGATAAATACTTTTTTGGATTTGCAATTCCTTTACTATTCATTTCCCACTGTCCCACTGATTCAAGTCACACTACAATTATTTTTGTCTCAGCTGGATGTAAGCTACTGTGCTTCAAATTCCTCTGTCGGTTGTTCTGCCATAACTCCATCTTCATAGCACATGCTGCTGCTGTTGCAGAGCGTCATTTCAGTATTGCACTGCATGATTTCGATGAAGTTTAATGAATCTGATAAAATGACTGCCGTATGCTACTGTGCTTCAATGTGCACTTCGCTGATGTTGGTACTGTTTTTGACCATTGTCAAGGCTTGTTTGTTAAACGTTTCTGGAGCTTCTTCTGTTGCATTTCTTACCACTTTGCTATCAACCATCGCATTGTCAATATGAGTGTGATGCAGACCGTTCCGCATCCCTTTCCAGTGCAGCCCGTCGTGTGTGCCACGCACTGATTCGGAACGACAGGGTGCCAGTACTGCCGACACATATAGGAACGCGCCTGACCACGTGGCGACAAGAGGCAGCGGCGTCAGATGCCCACGTCCGAGCAGTGCCTATGTCTCGTGAGATCCCTAGAAACACCAATCCATTGGTAGGAAAGTGCCCCGTTACCTACAAGTTCCGTAAATTGCAAAAGTAACAGCACATGTTCAGCTACTTGTAGGTGAAATAGAGTGACGGGAGTCACGCTGCCAGTTGCTGGATTTAAACAACAGCCAGGGGTAACCTTGTTTAGGATTTCACTAGCCTTAATATTATCGTGAATAACCTCAATTAACGTAAGCTACACAAACACTAGTATATTAATAGCGTAGTATTTCATCGGAACATTTTCACGTAACTTACCTGTGCCTGGAGAGATCCCCTCACCACTGCCACTCATGCGCGCCCAGGGGCTTAAATTCTTCACGACTATTTTACACCCACGTGGCTGTTTATTATCAGTGTTGCCCACCTGATGGGCTCAGGTTCTGGTTCGCATTACGCCACCGCCAGTGTTTGTATCGCATGTATGTATGGAGCCAACAGCAATAAAACCACATATTATAGTAAATGTGATAGTTATTGACTCGCCGCTTCTCGGCCTTCAGGGCATGAGACCCTCCAACCAACATTTCCCCAGTATATTTTGTTTTGCTGTGCAATGGCGCCCAGGTGCCCGATATCCCTGGCAAGTGCTTTGTTGTGTACAGCGAGGTGTTGGGAGCGCCTTAAGATTCCCTTACGTAAGTATGACGTCGAGCAGGAGAGATTAACGCAACAACGCCTTGGCCGCCTGCCACACGACTACACTCTACGAGTAATCGTCCTCTCTGGCAAACTGGCGCTACCAGGCAATCTTTTCCTCACACGCCACTGCCGTGTGATAATTCTATCTCCACTTTCGCCGGAGTGAGAAACTAGCATTTTAACCCCTCTCCGCGGCCCCCACTCGCGTCAAGTGTTCTTGGTGTTCCTGTCACTTTGGCAGATCTTGGCACTCGAGTTGCCACTATTTCCTGTTTGTAATGTAGTGAAACTGTAAAGCTACATTTTAAAAATCTTTAACTGTGGTTGTTTCGTCTGTAATTTCGTTGTGAGTGATTCTCTTTGCCCTCATCTAGAGAGTAATTTTCCTGTGAGGGGTTTTATGTTTTATTTAAATTTCGTCTATTTTTTTTGCCCATTCTCAAACTGGCTAATTTTTGACCCAACCCTGCCCCAGGTCTCGAGCCAACCTGTAGTCTCAACTTGTGATATCCTGTCATTCTGGCCTATTTTGGGGTCTTTTCACCTCGTTTGTTTCACTGCAGTGACTGGAAATTATTAAATCATCCTGCTACTGCAGGACTTTGAATAGATAAGCCACAGCTAAATTTGTATTTTTTAAAATCTATATAATTACAGCTACTGACCTCCTTTCCTAATATAATGCTTTGTAAAGTTCTAACAATTAATTTTAATGGCTACATAAAATTTTATAAAGCCTAACAGATGCATCCAATTTACTTGAATTTATTTGTTATTAATTTGTTATTTCACTGATTCTGATGTGCGGTATTTATTTAGTCTACAGAATGGGCATTTATTATTTTGATATGTTTTGTGTAAAAGAATCACTGTATTATGAATATACTATTTGCATTTAACTTTGCACGCAAGGTTTGTGCTTTAATAATTTCAGTAAAATTTCAGTACTAATGGACTATTCATCTATGTCAATTATTTTGTTTTTATGAATTTTATTTGAAAAGAAAACAAAAGAAACTATTTAATACTGCAATGAAAATTAAAATATTATTTTGAGCAACCACAAATTTGGGAGTTCTCATTTAATATATTTTCGTAAGGTATCAATTGTTTACTATGGCGTGAGAATGTATTATTTTATTTAAATTATTATTTTTCTTTGGCTGTGAGTATGGTAGCCCAGCCTTCTTTAATCGTGCATTGCTTCAACATTGCTATTGTTTGTTTACAAAAGCTTCCTCTGGCTTTTGTGTGTTTGTTAATGAACTGCCTTCTGTTCTCGTGTATGTATTCATTGGTGGTCATTTTGTGATGTTTCTTTGTCAGGGACTGTTGCTATTTCTTCATGATTATTGATATTTCAAATAATTCATTAACCTACCATACACATGATGCAAGTTAAACATTTAGTACACTAGACCCCCGATTTTACGAACCCTAGATTTAACGAAGGTAGTGATTCTACGAAAAATAACAAAATTCTATGAAAAAAAAATTGCAAGGAATTACACTGACAATTAACTAAACATACATTATCTAACTCACGGCATTAAAATATGAATGGTAGAGTTTCAGTCATTACTTGATAAGTCACAATATAAAAATAAAACAAAAATAGTGAAAATCCGTAAAAAAAAAATGTGGCACTGACAGTTTGAAAACCGTGTGGTGGCAGCACCGCCTGTGCCAAGCCGGTCGGCCTGTCTCCAACTACGACATACTAGGATCTATTTTGAGGTCGTACTATAGCCGCGAAGTTCCAGCGCATGCGCATATGCTCATTTAACTATAGTACAGCCTCCTTGTAGGCTGTTTCACAACGTCTTATATCTCTCTCGCCTCGTGCCGAATGCGTTTACTTTTTTATATGAACCCTGTAAATAATAGCACGATATTAATTTTTCTTTATTGGGTTAACACCATACGTACTTAAAACAATTTACTCGGCGCATAATTTGCTGAAACAATGTGTTACTGCATGTCGTAAAATGTGCATTTCACAAGTGAGCACAATAATAACGCTACCTATTTTGTACGTGTATAAATATTTGTCTCCGGGTATGTCGAACTCGGAAAATAAATAGACGTTCGTGTATTACGTAATCCCGAAACTCCTAATTTATTTTTACTGCATATACTGGCTGTGAAAGTAATTATTTGCAACCACTTATACATGTAATTCTATTGGTAAGAACGTCACAAAATGGCATTTTTGGAACATTGAACGTCGGAATATGCTACAGTGCCACTATCTAACATCTTGTGAACATTAATACAGTTGCGCTATCTGTCCGCAATGCACGCCACTTATAACTACGTTCGTGTACAATTCATCAAACGCTGAGGGATTGTTTAGACATTAAGTTACATAAAACTGCGCAATGAATAAATACACCCGCTTTTACCTTCTTTCTTTGGTGAACAATTAACAAGGGCATTGTGCTAGTAAGGAATGCCTACTTTTTTTTTCCCACTAAACGCTACGCAAATTGGGCTATTCGCTTGTGAGAAGGCACTCAGCAGCTCGGTTTTCTAATTTTTTTTAGGACAAGGGTCAGTCATTCATATTGTTTAGCGGTGTGTTCTTCTGATAGTAAGACGTCTGCCAACTGATATAAATTTATATTTCAACTATCACTTGCTTTATTTTTCCGTTAAATGCTACGGAAGTCTGGCTATTCGCTTGAGAGAAGACACTCGGAATCTCGATTTTCTCATTTTTGGGGACAAGGGTCAGCCATACCTCCCGCTCAACAGTGTGACGGTCTGGTTACTGATATCAATTTATGTTTACATTATTCCGTTCATTAATTTCCCGCAAAATGCTATGGAAGTCGGGGCCTGACTAGAGACACTTAGCACAAAAAATGCAATTTTAAAATTTTCTGAAAAGGTTGGAGGGGGTTGGGGGGCAAAATAAGCCGCTATCGAATTTACGAAGATAGCGATTTTACGAATGTGATGAGAGGAACCGTGAGTATTCGTAAAATCGGGGGTCTAGTTTATATTTAAGCCACAGTCAGTCCAACAAAATCAGAATATAAAAAGTATTGTTGGCCAGATTGCAGTTGAGACAAATGGTCTCGTCTCAGGGTTCGGTACCATGTTGCAGTTGGCAACCCTGGCCACCAGATAGTTACTAAATGAGTGAGTGTTTGTTGGTATATTCAGCAATTAGCGTTAATATTCTAAAGGGCACATTTGCGTAATATTTTCTCTTTGTATTATACTCTATTTAATACGTAATTATAAGAGGTATTATAGTTTATTTATATAATATAGTCCACAAATTCTGCCCACTAAAATGAGTTTATGTTAGTGCCAGCGTAGAGCGCTGTAAGCACGAGACAGTGTGTGCGTGACGGAATAGCAAGGACTTGGCAAGCAGCGAGCAAGACGGTATGACGTGAGTAACGATACCAGAGTTTTAACGGCCGTCGAGACATCTAAGTTGGCACAGGATTTTGAATGTGGGTGAAGCTGGAGGTTTCGCAAATTACTATGTGAGCAATTGACGTGCTTTAACATAACTTTTGGCAAGGGCTACAAGAAACAAGGATTACGGCAAACACTCGGCACGTCAATATCTACAGCAACGAAACATTTAGCAAAATGGGACTGCTACTCATCGCCGCCACTCCAACATGCAAATACGTGGACTGGACGAGCTTCATTTAATTAAGGTATGCGTCTGCAATCATACATAAGCCAATAGACCGGGCTGGACTTTGCGTGTTATGAAGAACGTAATATTTCCTGCATATTATTTACTCTATTAAAATAGTATTTACGATCATTTGTGGGCACGGACTACTATGGACTATTCACCTCTTAATTATCACACCGGTGCTTAACCCATATAAACAGTGCAAGTGTGGTCACTTACCCAAGTAAAGAGGGCATGTCGTCACACAGTCTGAAGTCACAAGTCGCAAGTCACACAGTCACGAGTTAAAATACATAAGCTGTAATGTATGAAATTCATGCTGTAATTAAAAATGACACACATTTTCGTTCTCAAAATGTATAAAAAGCGAACAAGTCAAATGCCCCACGACAGCAACTGAGGCATAGGTTTAAGCCAGCACAAAAGATAGCACACATCAGGCATGTAGAGGCACATACTGGTATATATTTCACACATTCAGATGCACACATGCACAAACATTCCCACCACATGCATGCGCACACAACCACACTACACCATACAGAGAACCCACCTTGTTTGTCTCCAGTGAGAACCCACATCTTGATGCCGGCAAATGAGAGGTTGGCAATTGTCTGTGGGACTCCATCCTGCAGTTTATCTTCAATAGCAGTCACGCCTGAAAACGAGCACAGAATGGATCAATTACACTTTCATAACTTCTATGTACTTTAAACGAGTCCACGCCACATCTTACTTGAAAACAATGGAATAAGTGCCGTAAAGCCAACTGATAGCACGGTACGAGCAAAGCGTTTACTTTCTAGACATTGTTTTCCTTATGTGAGAAATATACGACTGCTGTATTAAAAGCTTTTATGAAATTCCTTTTTTACACTTCTTAACTTGGTAATATTTTTGTAAAACACAGTACTGTATTTTATCTGGAGTTCACACCCAAGAAACCACTGTAGATACTTTAGTATCAACTTAATTAATTAACATAGATTACGTATGCTTGCAGACAATTAATAATGAGATTGTAACTGGCGATTTTAATTTGGGGAAAAATATCAGAACTAAAACACCTTGTAAAAGAGTTAAATGTTTACTTTTGAAATGAAGAAAACATTCAAACACAAACTTCATGCCATCAACATGTTATAAAAGAGCTTTACTATGACACTAGCATAAAAATGTAATTTTAACAAATTTATGAAACTATAATTGTATTTTGTACACATACAGAGATGATAAATGGCTGCGCGATCAGATGAAAAATACATAGAGAAGATCCTAAATAGATCAGATATAAGTTATAAATGTCACATACATGTGACAGATGTCACCGTAGGCATATGTGTCTTCTTAGAGATTTGCCTATAAGTTTATAGATGTAGTTGCCCCTCTGCTAGACTTGTGTAAAACTGAAGTTTGTGCATGGATCAGTGAGTGCCAGAATAGCTTTGAAAATGCAAAAGACTTGTTTCTAACCGAATGTATGGTGTATTGTAAGGCACCTGGCTTGCCCACCCTATTTATTTTCCAAATTCTGTTTGTGGTGTGAGATAATAGCTTTCTTTGGCCTAAACGTAACATAACTTTCGGTGTAACCATTAAGAACTAAAAGCCTATTTATATGTGTTTTCCGGCGTCAGCATAGGTCTAATGGAATCCCGGCATGTTTCGCAATCACTAGGTATAGAATGAGGGTTAGGATGAGTCGCTTGGGAGAACGGGAGACCCGACTTGCCAGTGTGTAGTGCATCGAGATCACCTAGAATAGCTATTAAGGACCTGTGTGTAGTTTAAGTTGTAACCGGGACTTGACACATTTGTCTGTGTAGACCACGGTAAATGAATGAAGAAAAGCAAGGGACGTTTATTTATTTGCAATGGTTGTGATGTTATTTGCTGTAATCTGACGTAATTAATTTACGAGCGGTG